>BQNB010035056.1:0-51149 GCA_026074375.1 Tanacetum coccineum
AGCATAGTAATAATCTTTGATTTCTAGTTAAATTCACATGTTAATTCATGTTTATTAAGCTTGTTTTAAGCTAAAAATCATCTGGTAGTTAATACTTGTTCATTAGATTTCACTTTAAAAGCTTTTCTCAAAACTGTCAAGTTCTGAAAGGGGTGTTTGGAATAAGCTTCTTTGACCACAAAAAGTCAAAGTGAGCTTTAGATTTTCATTGAGTCAGTTTAAATTTCATTTAAAATTAATAGTTAAAGAGTTTTTACAAGTTAGATTTTGAAAATGAAAAGTTTAGAGCTTATTTTAATAGTGTCAGCACCAGGGTACTTAGGAGTTTGGATTTTATAGCTTAATTTTGAACTTAGCTCTTTGAGCTGTTGTTGGTGTTTGCATTGAGTTTGTAAACACTAACTAAGAGTGTTTTAGTGCAGGATTTCCCTTAGGAAACCTGCACTTTTGAGTTGCACTTATGCAAAAGTACATCAGTACTAACTAATAGTTAGTACTGCTGTCACTTTTGGCTTAAGATTAAGCCAAGTAATCATAGGTCTTAGCTTTTCAAATTAAGGTAGTATATAGTTTAGATATAGCTTAAGATAGATTAGGAATTATCTTAGGATTATAGCTTATTTACCTAGCTTAATTTTCTGTTAAAAGACCTCTGCATCAGCAGTACTAAGTTAGTTAGTACTGCTGAACTTTAGGCTTATAATTGGCTTAGCTATTGTAGGATTTAGGATCTTAATTTTAGCTTAACTTTAGTAGACATATAGCTTAGCATAAATCATTACTCATTTTATATTTTCAGCTTAATAATCTAGCTTTATTTTGCTTTTAAAAGTCACTTAAAAACCTGGAAAGCCAAAAACAGCAGTTTGCCAAAGTAGATTCTTAGATTGTGAAATTAAGCTTAAGGTTCTAGTTTTTATTGCTTATATAGATAGTTAATAAGTAGTTTAATTAGTTCTCAGAAGCTTAGAACCTAGTTTTGCTTTTTGTGCTTTTTAGCTTAATGAGATTTTGTGCTTATTTTCTAGATTTCTGAGTTTGCTTGTTTCCTCATCATTTTCAGTAGCTTAAAAGTAGTTCAAGCTCTCATTTCTTTTCATTCATAGATTAAGCATGTCATAAGCTTTCTAAATCACTTTTCCTTTTTCAAAATGAGCTTAATTTGAGCTTTTTGCAAGTCAAAAAGCACAAGTGAGCTTAACTCACTTGTTTCTGTAATCAGCTTATAGATAAGCTCTTATTGAGCTTATCTGTGAGTTTCAGCCCAAGTAGCTTTTATTAATTTTGTTCCCACTAGCTTCCTTTACAACTTTGCTCTTTTAAGTTTTTGATAATAAGCACTTTTCAAATCTCAACTTAATTCGGGCCTTATTGGACTTAATTTGTAATCGGGGTAGATTTTCAGGGTAGAATATGAAACTTTTCAATTTTAATTGTTTTTCAGTTGGTCCCTCCGTTAGTAAGTTGTTTTCCCCGTTAGTCCTTTTCCTTTTTGCACCGTTAGTCCTTAGGTTATATTTTAATTAGTATAATTAATTTTGATTTATAATTAGGGTTAGATTTTAATAAGTTTAATTAAACTTTGTTAAAAAAGTAAAAATTAGGGCTTTTAATTTTCTAAATTTTCTGCACTTTTTAACTTTCTAGAGTAATTTTTATAAAAATTTTAGGATTATATTTTTAGTATTTTTATTATTTTTAAGTTTTAAATTAGTTTAAATCTTTAAAAAGTCATATCTTTAAATCTAAAAAGCCAAAAATAATAATTTTATTTTATTTTCTAAAATTTTATTTTTACTTATTTTACTTAGGAAAAATATAATTTCAATTATTTGCTAATTTTTAATATTTTTTAGGATTTAATTAGTTTTAAATAATTTGTAATTCTTAAAAAATCCAAAAATAATCTAAAAAAAATATTTTTATTTTTCTTAAAATTTTATTTTATCTTAATTTAGGTTAGAAATTTAGTTTGCAATTTTAGGATTAAATTTTAGTCTACTTGCTTAATCGTCGTGTTTTATTTGTTTCCCGTTTTTGTTTAATTGTTTAATTGCCTTTAATTGTTCAAATTTTCTTGTTGTTTTTATAATAGATCATCAAATCATTTATTTTCGTATTCAAATCAGAATCCAAGCTTAAACGAAGTTTCAATTTCACTAGTCGTTGGGGAAACGACCCGGGTGATCATATTTACCCGGTTAAATATACGTATTATATATTATATTATATATATTTTTTAGAGTGAATTTTCCTTAGGGAATTTTCTTAATTGCTCTTAAGGTTATATTAGTATATATATTTTATAGTATATAAAAAAACGCAATCAAATACAAAGGATCAAAGATCCACACAAACCATATTTATTGTTTAACTCTTTCAACTTCTTCTTTGAAGTATTTATGCTCCCTTATAAATAGCACAAACTCCCAGCATACTCTTCTGCCGCCACAGCCACCAAAACCGCTGCCAACATCAACTGATTCCGCCGTCGACACCATCGTATCTTAATTTAACAGGTGGTGTTTCGAGCTTGGTAGGTTTCGTTGTTGTTTTAGTGCTTTTAATCACAATCAGAAGTAGCTTGCAAAAGGAAGGTCCGCGAGTAATATTTGGTGTTCCTAAACATGGGAAGAAACAAAAATTTGTAGATATTAGGTCAAGCTTAGTGAATAAAAACAACAGGTCACATGATTCAGTTAAGTTTACTAACTATTTGATACCTCAAGCACCAGGATCTCGAGGATGGAAAAACAGTTCTGGAGATCCAAAAGAGAAACAAGCAGCTGAAATCAAACCAAGAATGATGTTTAGAAAACCACCAGTTCCTAGCAGATCCTTCCCATAAATAAACCGTTGATAGGAATCCATAGCAACAGAACACCTCCCTTCCGTCCTCCACCTCACCATCAGCATTCAAACAAAATGGACACATTCCAACAGTTACTAAGCCGAACAAAATTATCACAACCATCACTCTAAAAACAAGCAGTGATCTCCATCTTCACCAACCTCCGTTCACTCACCCGACCTGAACTCGAATCTGACCCGTCACAACCATAATCACTCACTTTCGGATAATAACAAGAGTTGTAGGGTATGTGACTTGATTTGGTTTTGTAGATGCGAATGATTATATAGTTTAAGGATAAAGTTCTTTGGTGTTTGAGTGAGTAAAGCTACAACTTAACTGAAAAACACAACTGGGGAATCACGTTTCTTTTCCTTAGTTGAAGAAAGAAGTTTAATTTTTGGTTAGTGACTGCATCTAGAAAGAAAGTGATGTGTGGTAGGCGTATAAAGTGAGTAATATTAGGGTTGTTACTCTTTTATTACTTATAAAGCTTGGGTAAATTGAATTAAATCATGGGCTGACATCTTTGACATTACACAATTTGGGCTTGGTATCTCATTCGGTTTTACAGGCTTAATATACATTATTAATTGATGTATATGGTAGTGACAAGAATATGTATCTTTTGAAGATTGATGAAAGAGGCTTAAAAGATGTATAAATGTATAAATTGCTATTAACCCAAACACTACCATATTTTCACACTCTGATCTATTTTGAGAAGTTGAAGACATATTGATATAAGTCGCTTTACTCGCATAGTAAAAAGTTCTTATTTTACTCTAAAATAAGTATATAAGCTTTATATCTTTGATTGAGTCTAATGTTAATGTCAAAACACGTCATATAATGAATAACTATTGAGTCTAATATTAATGTCATAATACGTCTTATAATAAATAACTTTTTTAATCTAACTTTTTAACGCTAAAAATCAAGCCTAATTACAATATTAATATGTGCTTTTACGAATAAATATTGTCTATCTAAACAAGTTGAGTTTTAGACATAAACAAAATTCAATTTTTTATCAAAAAATTTTGTATCTACTTTCCTAAACATTACGCGACACGTTTCAATTAAATGCACTAACATACTTACACCTTCTCAACTTACAAAAATCGTACGCCACCAATAAGTTTGTACAACCCGTGTGCAACACACGGGTCTGCATGCCTCATTCATTTAGTAATTTACCGCTTAACAGAAGGTTAGAAAAGATTTTATTGTATTATTAATGAAAAAAGTAATGTAAAAGAAATTTATTTTTCCTCATAAATCTAAAGGGGGGGGGAGTTAAAACTAAATTGTTACAAGGAAAAAAATAATCTCAAGTGATTTCCAACGTGATAGGTTATGTGGTTTGGTTACCGGAGTAGTAAAATAAATAAGTTGCCCTTCAATTGGATTTAAGAATAATATGTATACACTTAACTGGTGTACGATTGGTGAACTGACAATTCATGTTTATAACCATCTTTAGAGGATCCAAGTCATTTTACTACGGAGTTTTCTATACACTGTGTGTCCGAAACATAACTTTGTTGCATAATTTTTAAGATTTTTTTGAGAAGATTACTACAGGGTATGTCTGTTGCTTGATGGGGTCGTGGGCTTTCTAGATATCGTTCGTGTTGAGTATGAGTGGAAACCATCTCGATGTGATTATTGTAAGATTTTTGGTCATGTTTATGATCAATGTCCCAATGCAACAACTATTTCTACTGTTGATATGACTAATGATGGTTTTCAAGTGGTAGTTAACAAAAAAGTGGTAAAACAGGTTATAATACTATAGTAGTGGTGTTAATGTTAGGGTTAGTATGTTGCTAAGCCTATCATATTCGATGGTATGAGTGTGTGCATAAGGCTCTGGTTCTCGCCAAGTTCGGAGCGCCGTATGGGGCGACGTGCTGCGATATGATGGGGCGTGGGCGGCACGTTTTTCTTAGTGATGGGCGATTGGCGCCTGTCGTATCGTGCGATTAGCCCCTACGGAGTTCATGAGGTTGGGGGTGCGCAATGGCGCAGTTGGGGGTGCCGATTGTGAGTAGCGTGAGTGGGGGTTATTGGGGATTGTGGGAGGGGAGTGGGGGTTTGGGGGGGTTATGGGGGTGGTGTATGGTGGAGGGGTGTCTTAGGGTAGGGTGGGGTAAGAGGGCCTTGATCGTGGGTTGGTGGCTGGAGCAGGTTGGGGGGTGTGTTGTGGAGGAATGTGTGGTGAATGGGCTTTAGAGGGGATGAGAGGGTAGGTTGTGGTCTTGAGGTTTTGGTGTCGTTTCTGGTGACGTGTTGGGTGTTGCGTGTGAGGGGTTGTCGGGGGCGTGGTTGTCGGGATGGTGGACTTGGTGATGGTGGGCATTTGTGGTTTTGGCATGTTGGGTCTACTGTGGGTCAGTTTCTGCGGTGATGGAGTGGGTGTTGGTGGGGGGGGTGAGGGGGGACGGGTATTGGTCTCTTGGGTAGCAGGAGAAGGGAAGGGGGTAGCGGGCGGGGGTTGGTGCGTTAGGGGTGTTGAGGGGGTGTTGGGGGTAGGGGGTAGCGTGCGGATACAGCGGGGGGGGATCTTGGGGGGGGCGTGAGGGGGTTTTTGTCCATGGATTGTTGTGGGTGGTGGGTCGGGGTGGAGGTGAGGAGAGTTGGGAGTGCAAGTTGTATTGGGTGGTTTGGGCGCGAAGTTTGGGTGTGCAGGGTGGCAGAGGTGCGTTGGGGTTGTCGTGGGGGGGTGGCGTGGGTGTGTGAGTTAGTGCAGGCAGCGTCAAGTTGTTGGCAGGTGTATGCTATCACTCGGGGGGTGGGGTATGTGATCGGTCGGGGCGGGGGAATATGGTTAGTTGAAATGGTGTGGTTCTGGTGGTGGGTGGTAGCAACTTGGTCTTGAAGTAAGATTGGGCCGCCGCTGGTGACATTTTGATGGGGGGTGACGTGGGTTTGTTTGTGGTGTGAGGGCGGGGTAGGTCAGTCGGGAAGGGCGGGAGGGTGCGGAAGGCTGATATTTTTTGACTTGTGCATTTGTAGGGGGGAGTTGGGCGAGGGAAGTTGGAGTGGAGGGTTGTGATGTCGGGGGGGTGGAAATATTGGGGAGGGAGAGGTGTTGGTTCGTATGGGATGGGTCTTGTCGATGGGATTAAGGGTGTGACGTGGGGGTGTCGTAGAGGACGGGCTTTCGCGGGGCTGTTATGGTGAGGTTGGGGTTTGACGGGAGGGGTTAGGAGTTGTGTCAGGTTTGGAATGTTGGTTCGGGGGTGGGCTGGGTGTTGGGTGTGACTTAGTGGGTTGTTGGCGTTGAGATGGGGCGTTGGGGGGGGGAGGGCGGTGGGTCTGGTAGCTAGAGGGCGCGTATGTGGGGAGTGGCGTGTGTAGAGGGCGGAGAGGTGGTCGCTGGGGTGTTTTGGTGGGGAGGTGGTGCGTGTGGGGAGGCAAGGTAGTTTTGTGAGTGTGGGTATTGGGGGTGGGAGGGGGGGCGACGGGATTAAGATTTAGTTTTGCTTTTATGGGCAGCGGGGGTGTTGGTGGTGTTTGTGGGGGTACCGGAGGGTGTGGGTTGATGTTTGCTGTAGTCGGGTTCTTTGGGTGGGTATTGGAGAGGCGAGATTGGGGAGTTTGTAGTTGTGTGGGGGGTGGGGGTGTTGTTGTGCGGGTATTGGCGGGGAGGTGTGACGTTTGCGTGCCACTTTTTGGGTGCTGGCGTGGTGTTGGTTAGGGTGGTGCGGGTGTGTGTAGGGTGTTGGGGCTGGTAGGGAGGTTTTGAGCGGTGGAGGGTGATTGGGTGGGGTTTGAACGGATGGGGGTGATGGTGGGGGGGGGGTGTGGGGGATGCTAGGATTTGGGACTCGGTCTTGGGGGATCTTCGGGGGGGATTTTGTGCTTGTTCGTTGTTGGGGGGTTCAAGTTGTGGGGTGGGAATTGGGGTGGATTGTTGGGGGTTGGGGAATTTCGGGCTTGGGCGTTTAGGACTGGGGACCGTTGCTATGGTGTGTTGGGTGCTGGGCTTGATGGGTGGATGGGAGGTTGGGGTTTGTGGTAAGGGGTTGGTCATCGTGTGTGTCGGGAGGGTGTTGGGTTCTGTATTTTTGTTGGTTAGGGGGGGATGTGAGATTGAGTGGTGGGATGCAGGTATGATGGTAGTGTTAGCTGGGTTGGGTGGGGAGTGGGGATTTGGAGGTCTGACTTGGGTGAGGTTCTGTTTTTGTAGTTGGGGATGGTGGTTAGTGGGAGGTGATAGGGGGTGGGTGGTGTGTGTGGTGTGGTGGTGTGGGGGTGATTTCGGGCGTTGGTGGGTAGTGGGGGATTTGTGGAGGTGTGGGGTTGGGGTTGGATGGTTGTGAGGGGGGGAGGGGAGGTGCATAAAAATGAATGGGGGTGCGGGGAAGGGTGAGTGGTAGGGCGAAGATCACCCAAAGTGTATTAAGTGGGTGGGGGGGTTGTTTGCGTGGGGGGAGTGAGGGTAGAGGTGGTTGATTGAGGTGAGTGTTATGTTGGTGTTTGGGTTTTGGTACGGGGCATGGAGTAGTGGTTTAGGGGAGAGTGGGTTCGCGGGGGGTGGGTGGTGGGTGAGGGGAGTTGTGTTGTGTAGCGTGGGTTGAGGGTTGGGATGATGTTGGTAATGGTATATGCTATGGGTTGGGGGGCGTGTTCGAGGGTGGAGAGTGGTGGGGTGTGGCTGGGAGGGGGTGTTGGTTTAGGCATGTAGTGTGACTGCGTGGAGTGTGAATATTTGTTGTTTTAGAGGGTGGATGTGGCGCGGTCGAGGGAGGTGGTTGATAGGCTCTGGGTAAGTATAGATTGGGGGTGGGTCGAAGGGGTGCGGGAAGGGCAGGTCGGAGTTTTGAGGCACCTCACTAGAGTACATTCCTGGAGTTTCGGTAAGTGTAGTGTACACTGGGTGCTTGGGTGGGAGATAGCGTGTGCAGTAGGGGTGTGGGAGTTGGGGTTATTTGGGGGGGTGTGGCGGTGTTGGGTGGGTGTTGGGGATGAGTGGTGGGGAGACTGGGGGGCATGTAGGGTAATCTGGGTGGGAGGTCGTGGTCTCTTTTTGTGGCTGCTATGGTTTCTTCTTTGTAATTTTTGAGTATGACTAATGATGGTTTTCAAGTGGTAGTTAACAAAAAAAGTGGTAAAACAGGTTATAATACTACTAATAGTAGTGGTGTTAATGTCGGTAAGACTGCTTGGCAGCCTATCAAACCGAATGTCAGATTTGAGCAAATGCTCATGGAACTCGCCAAAGAACGGAGCTCCTAATGTGTCTACTTCTGCTAAAGATGGTTCGAGTGCTGCCGAAAACAAGGGAGGTCGCAAGGCTCATACTAACTCGTCAAATATCCCCACTTCTAACCCATATGATTTGTTATCTCAATTCTCAAAAGTTTGATCCTAGAGATCTATACGAGGAGTGGGGGTGATCCGACTTCGGTTCAGGATGATATGAAGGATGAGGAGGAAGTTGAAGTTGTTTTTGATGAAACTACTAATTTACTCAATAGTTCAATAACGGGGGCTAGCACCTACACGGCTTATCCTGATGTTTTCAAGACTTGATTTGTCTACTTGTTTGTCATGTTGGAGTTTTATCTCTAGTAGTACCTTATGTAGTATGTAGCTAGAGTTGTGAGTGTTTATGGCATGTCGCAAGCACAATATTTAGGTGTCTATCAAGCTGTTTGCTTGAGGTTAATGTGGTACTTCAGCCACATTCGATCTGTACTTAATTTTTTTTTGGTTTTTATATACTTTATCGGGGTACCCTTTACCCAAAAAAACAATATGTCTGTTAATATTTTGGTACTAACAACTGGTTCACGATTAAATACTAATTTTGGAGATTTAATCTTTCTTGGTGAATATTATTTGACCTGTAATAACGACTTTATAAAGCGTTATCACAAGTAGCGTTGCTCTATAACTTGTGATAATTTGTTTTATTAAATAAGATACACATAAGTTGCTTGTGTGTTACACGGGTTTTAAACTATTTATTATAAACCTGTTTGATTCATATGAAAAATAAACGTGTTTAAACATAAAATAAAATTCTAAGCAATACATGTTGCATATTAAAGTTTATATTGAATTATTGATATAACATTGATTTATTTACAGATATAACATTGATTCACAAATAAATAAAATGATATATAGTGACAAAACACTGCTAGATATAAAAAATATAATAAATAAAGCGATACGGACTGTAAGAGCGCGTTTGATTAGGGTATATTGAGGGCATTTTATGAAATTTGCATTTTAATTTCCTTCATATATTGTGTTTGGTATCTCAAATAAAGGAATTTAAAATCCACTAATTGTCTAAGGAGAATTAGAAATCCTTCAAAAAGTGAGGAACTTAAATTAACGTGTAAATTTTTTGTATAAACTTTTTTCTTGTTGTTTTATTTTTTCTTGTTGTTTTTGTTGTTTTTTAAAATTAAAAGAAGTCCGTCACTAGGGCGTTAGTCGGGTGTGGGGTTGTTCGGGTTCGTGTCAATTCCGGTCAGGTCAAAGTCGAGTAAAGGTTAAAAATTTCATACCCGAACCTAACCTTATTTGAATTCAGGTTAGTTGGTTCGTGTCAACTCGGGGTCGGGTCCGTTCGGGTTCGGGTCAACCCGAATATGAGTAAAGTGTAATAAAAATGTTTTTTCGCTCGTTTAAATAGAATATTCATAAATTTTATATATATATAAAAAATTATTCGAGTCAACCCGAGTTATCAAAAATCCCAACCCGATACCCGACCCTATTTAGTATTTAGATTCCAACCCGATACCCGACCATATTTAGTATTCGGACTACTCGAGTTGACCCGAATAATTTTTTTTTACTTGAGTAACCTGACCCGTATAGGCTTAATCGGGTCGGGTTTTTGACACCCTATCCGTCACTTCCTAAGAAAGATGCAATAATAATTAATAAACATAATGAGAGACTTCAAAATATTACGAATTTCTATCAACCAAACATGCGAAGGTATTTTAAATTCTAAAATTTTAAATTTTTAAAAAAAAAAAATTTATAATTTTAAATTCCATAATTTAAATTTACAAACCAAACGTCACTTATACATATCTTGAACCAAATCTGAAACCCCTCATTTTAGGATTGAGACACTTTTACTCAACTCCACCAATATTTTAACTTTCAAATATTTTGATTTTTACTAGTAGTGAATTTCCCTTTTCTTTTCACACATACTAAGCAGATACATTCTTCTTATGACAATAGATCAACATCAACCGAAAAATGACAAAAGATAATTGTGCTTGCGGCTTTACGCGGATACTATGACGGTGGCAAGTGGATTTTTTTTAAACAAGTATACTAATGATCAACTTTTTTATTTATGAAGGGCGAAAACTGTAAAAATCCAAAAAAGCGTCATTTATCTATACTATTATATAAAGTATTTATAATTTATAATGTGGGTCCCACTAAAAATTAAGATAAGGAGGTGCAATCTTGACCATCCATCTCATTTTAGGGGACTACATCATATAATGACACGTGTCACTTTTTAATTAAAAATCATTCTTATTTTCAAATTGAAATATCTTTTTATCTATTTATTTTTTTTATAATCTAATTTCATCATGTTTTTTAAAAATTTGAGCTCTTTATTTTAATATCCATTTTAATATATTTTTATGAATTATAAGTTTTTTACATTTTTAGTTGGTTTATTTTATTTTGATTTAAATTTTTTACAACCATAACCTTAGTTTGAATACACACCGGATTCGTAAAAATTATATACTTTTGGAGAGAGTGTTTGATGGGTAAGAGAGTGCGAGTCTCTTTTTACATGCGAGAATAATGATGTTAATATTGTTTTGCGGGAAAGCTACGAGAAACCCAAACAAACACATACAACGAACACGTATACATTCGAAGTGTAACGGGTAGGGAAATGCGGGGAGAGTTTGGTTAGCAATTTTTATTACCGCCGCTATGCGCTGGTATCCGACTGGTATATAGCAACTATTCTTCATGGTATCATCAAAATCCAAATTAGGGCTCCAAAAATTAGCCCCAAATTTTCTATAATCAAATCAAATCCGTAAGTTCGTCTCATTACACAATCGAATCATATTATACTTAATCCACGCGTCAATTTCATTATTTCATTATTTTTTGCAGGTTATTTATAAATTTAGGGTTTCTGTTTCTGTTAGTTAAATCTGTTACAATGTCAGTTACAGCCGGTGTTAGCGATACCGTTATAGCAGTTAGGGATAAACTTAGGGGTAAAATAGGCCAAACTAAAGTTAAACGTTATTGGCCCGGTAAAGCACCCGAATGAGCTGACGATGGCGACGAAGACGCCGATATTCGCACTTCGAAAGCCGCGTTAGAAGCCGCTTTTCCTAGTAGAGATGATGGTAGTAGGAATCATATTGTGAAAGGCGATGACCGTAGGTTAAGGAGATTGGCGGAGAATAGGTTGGATAATAAGGAGGAGGTGCGGGCGGATCATAGGCGGATTAGACAAGCGGAGATTATATCGACGGAGGAAGAGGAGCAGAGGCGGTTGGAGAGGTTGGAGTTTGAGGAGGATGACGAGGACGCGGTTGATGAGAAGAGGAGGAGGATTAGGGAGAAATTGTTGCAACGGGAGCAGGAGGAAGCGGTGGCGATGGTTGAAGAGGAGGAGGAGGATGAAGAAGGGGAAGAGGAGGAGGAGGAGAGTGAGTACGAGACGGATTCGGAGGATGACTAGATGGGTATTGCTATGGTAAAGCCGGTTTTTGTGCCCAAGAGTGAGAGGGATACTATTGCCGAGAAGGAGAAGATTGAGGAGGAGGAAAGGGTCGTTGAGGAGTTGGTGAAACGGAGGGTGCAAGAGAGGAAAGTTGAGACTAAGCAAATTGTTGTTGAGGAGATACGGAAGGATATGAAGGTGCAGAAGAATTTGGAAGCAGAGGCGGATGTTGCTGATGTGGAAACGGATGATGATTTGAATAATGCGGACGAGTATGAAGCGTGGAAGGCTCGTGAGATTGCGAGGATTAAACGAGATAGAGAGGATCGTGATGCGATGGTTAAGGAACGAGAAGAGATTGAGCGAGTTAGGAATATGACTGAGGAAGAGAGGAGAGAGTGGGAGAGGAAGAATCTGAAGCAGAACAACGGTGCTCCGAAGCAGAAATGGAGGTTTATGCAGAAGTATTATCATAAGGGTGCGTTCTTTCAGGATGATCCTGATGATACTGCTAGGACTGCTGGTGCTAATGGGGTTTACAGGCGTGATTATTCATCACCGACAGGAGAGGATAAGATGGATAAGACCATCTTGCCGAAGGTTATGCAGGTTAAGCACTTTGGTCGCAGCGGAAGGACGAAGTGGACTCATCTTGTTAACGAAGACACTACTGATTGGAATAACCCGTAAGTACTCTATCCTTTTACACAATGCGTATTTTCACATTAATATTCAGTCTTATGCATTATAATGTTAATTTGCCGACATATCGTATCATAAGCCTAATATTCTGTTTTGATGTGATAGCCATTTTTGGGATGTTGGTTTCCTGCATTTTGCTGTGTAAGAGTAGATGCTTATTTGGTTTATTATTCGGTGTTTTAACTTTTAATGTTGGGTTCTTGAAGTTAGATGTCACTGTTTAGTTATTGCATTTCAAATGTTGACCAAAGTCTCTCTGTCTACCCTTTTAGCGATTTAAGACGTATCCTTGTTTATTGATGCTTGCGTACTGTTGATAGCAGGCATAGCTGCAGATACCAAGTTTAAATGCTTGCAGATACAGTTAGTTCAGTCTGGCTTTAGTTGTTCTTTGATAACCGTTTTATGTTTGATAAGGTGATACACAGTTCTTGTTTATTGCAAATGTTTTTCTTCTTGAAATCACTTGGTGACATGTAAACAATACTTCTAGAAAAAGAGATGACCGGAGATGACCCCTAATTAAGTTTCAGATGTCTAAGTTGGGCATGAAAAAATTCTGCTTTTACATAAAGTATGTCGATAAGTTCGAATGTAATCACATTGATTGGCCGTTTCTAAGCCCATTTTTGCTGATCTAAACTAGTTATCTTTGTTTCATCTGATTGCTGCAAGTTAATTATATCAAACTAGCACACCATAAGTAGATTGGTACTAGATAATTAAGCAAAGATGCTGCGTTAGTGATATAATGAATCATAAGCTAATTTTCGGACGTCAAAGAGCTTGAATATTGCTCTCGCAGTGTAGCCTATTATAGGCCCTGATAAACAATTCTTTTTGGTTTTCTTGTTATTCAAAGGATTAGGCTAGTAGATTGTTGGGCTGATTTGGTACAAAATCAAACTGCCCGACATCTGTACATCACCACTCCTCGCTTTGAAGGACATTACAGCTTTTTTGCTACTCAATCAACTCTACTAAACCATTTTTGTGTATCATGCTGTGTTTCCTATGACTACTCTTCATTTTTATTAAGCACAATAGTTTCTGTGATAGTGTTTTTTTGTGTCTATCTGGTTAAAGAGTCCGGTTTTTTATATTTTTGGTTGGTGAAAAGCAACAGAGTCATGCTATGTTCTCAATTATACAGACATGTAAACTGTAAAAGAGCTCCATGGTTTACATTTTTGGATGATATAACAACATTTTGTCTAATGACATTCAAAAGTAGAAAGCAGTACTCTGTATATAATTTCCCCCTACATTTTGTTAGGGATATGAGAGATACATAGAAGAAAACATAACTACTCAAGTACAATACATGCTTAGGTTAGGTTATTATATGTTATATCGAAAAAAGCCATCTCATTGACTGAATTTGAACGTGTCATGTTTGAAAAGATTGAGGTTGAATCTCTTCTTTAGTGGTAAGTGCGGGTCTTTAAGTTAATTTTTAGTAAAACTATGAAGTTTTCTTTAAACCATATTGAGAGGCGTCGAACATAATGTATTAATTAAAGCACTGTTAGCCGCCTTTTAAGCTATGAATGGTCCTGCTTGTCTACTACACCTAATCCCGTGGTTTGTGTGGTAGCCTAACAAACCATCTTTATGCATAATTTTTAGCAGACAAAATTAGAAGTACATTATGCATATTCTGATCTATGAAACAAGCTTGTTAGTGATTGTATCTTATGTATTTGATTAGTTATGAAATGTATCTCAGATATGACCATAATGACCAAGTGTACACTTTCCTCGATACGCTGATTGCGGATCGTCCCCTAAAATATTTCTTGAATGTTTTGCAGCTGGACATACAATGATACACTTCGGGCAAAATACAACTCACAAATGGTAGGTATGAAGCCTATAGCAAAACCGAAAGGGAAAAAGATCAAGGACTGGGAGTCTCGTTGAAGCTGTGATGCTGGCTCAGTGGAAGTATGTTGGCATTTTGCACGTGATCATCAGTCTTAACTCTTAATCTGTACTTTTATCTAGTTTTGATCTTAGCATCTTTTCCTAGTAATCTTTACAAGCGACCTCTATATTTACGTTTGTTCAGATACTGGTTTCATCTCAAGTTTATCTGGAGGTTGCAAGATGGGTAGGTTGCGTAACATTCTATTTTTAGTATGGGGTAGTGAGAGCCGTGCCAGGTTTGGCTGACCCGCAAACAATTTTGGCCATTTTTTACTTATTAGTGTGATAATTATGGTTACAAAAAGCATAATACAAAGATGCTATAAACCCTCAATAAAACGATATATGAGGTATGCAATGAAAATAGACTCTGACGGACTTTCACCTGTCTAATCCGTTTGCCTTGTTTCCCTTTTAGCATGCTTGAGATTAACATAACTCAAATCATTCCTTAGCTCTGTAGAATGTGTGTTGTTAGATCAACAATTTGAACAACTAGAATCATAGAAATTGATTGGTAATTCTTAAAGAAATGTGAAATCTAATCTAGAAATGGATGAAAATACATATTTTAATATGGACTAAAATACATATTTTAATATGTGGTTCCTGAGTTTTCGGCTATTTTATGTTTGATTACCTGATTGACGGGGAATGAGGACCGAGAGCAAGATTGAAAACATGGAGCAAATGCGAGTGATATAAATGGATACTGTATATTTGTATTTGATCGTATACTTTGTACATTGGGAATGCATCATTGATAAATTGTGCTTGTTAAGCTCTCATACAGTAAAAAAAAAGTTGTCCCTAAAGTTCATTGATGTGGTTAGTACACAAGTACAACAATACGATGGTCGGGGTGTGGGACAAACTCAATTGCAACTCTGCTAGGAACTTTATTATAGGGAGATTAATGTTAATATTACGACGAATGGTCTTTCTACTGTTTCTGGAACTTTTTGCCACCCAACTTGTTCATGTGGTGGTTGTTCATTGTACAATTAACCAAATGAAGCAATGGGAGTGGATCAGAGAAAATCATAGCTGAAAATACAAACTAGTGGAACTCTGGAAGCAATGATCAAACCAATATTTGGCGGTCCAGTTTGATTTAGAGCTTGTTTGGTCTTTAACGTGAACGAGTTAAATTGTACTATATACTAATCCTCGTGAAACAGTAGCATTGAAACAGTGCTACAGTAGTGCTACAGTACGGGCCAAATTTTGGCCCAAAAGTAGCCCAAAATCTGGCCCAAAGTAAAAAAAGAAATTTTCAAAACGGACCCTCAACTTTTAATTATTTACGACTTAGTAAAAAAAAACCTATAAAAGTAAATTTTTTTCTAAAACGGACCCTCGACTTTTAAATATTTACGACTAAGTAAAAAAAATCTAAAATTAAAAAATTGTAAAAAAAACCGTTTTACCAACACGTTCCATAAACAACGCAGCCCCCGCCGCAACGCGCGGGGTAAATTCCACCTCGTTACCTCTAAAACTTAAAAAAACTGAGATTGATTGGGTCAGAATCATGGTGGAGACTGGGGCCTCCCAAAACTTTCAGATTTTACTTATATTTTCATTAAGGAATTTGTCTTTGGCCTTCTCAAATTAACTGATAAAGCATTCGGCCCTCCCAATAAATTCATCCAAGTTCCATCTATAGTCAGAGTGGACGACCGCACATGGTCTTAACAATTTTAGGGGCCTCAAAATTTGTCTCGTTAATAATTATATGCATGTGTATATATATTTTTCTCGAAGAAAAAAATATTTAGAAGAGGAAATATCTTAAATAGGTTTAAGTTAAACATTTAGAAAACTAATTTGTATTATCTATACTATTATATAAAGCATTTACAATGTGAGTCCCATCAAAAATTAAGATAAGGAGGTGCAATCTTGACCATCCATCTTATTTTAGAAAATCACATCATAGAGTGACATGTGTCACTTCTTAATTAAAATATCACTTTTATTTTCAATTTGACATATCTTTTTATCTATTTATTTTTTTTATGATCTAATTTCACCGTATTTTCTAAAATTCTGTGATATTTAATTCAACATCCATTTTAATATATTTTTATAAATTTTTAGCTTTTCACATTTTTAGTGGGTTTATTTTGAATTTTTTAACAACTTTAACTTTAATTTGAATACAAACTTGATTCGTAAAAGATATATATACTTTTGGAGACAATGTTTGATGGGTAAGAGAGTGTGTGAGTCTTTATACAAGCGATAATGATGTTAATATGATGTTGCGGGAAAACTACGGAAGCCCAAACAAACGAATTCTCTAAGCGGGTAGGGAATTGCAGAGCGAGTTGGGTTAGCAATTTTTATCGCCGCCGCTGTGCGCGGGTATCCAACTAGTATCTTATAGACGATGATACTTTATATATAACATTTTTTCTCAAAAATAATTTCATTCAAGGCCTTCAAATATTTCACAAATTCAAGGATTGGGTGAAAGCTTAAAAATAATCCTTAAATTCACATAACACGAAGATACTTTAGCACAAGGGTCACACTAAGCAAAACACAAAAACTAAAAGGACTAAAACAGCCTTTTATTAAACATCCATTGATTAACCAAAAGTCAACTCTTCCAAACCAACAAACATCAAATCCTATGTTCCAATCTCAACTCAACCGAAGCACGATGGTCAACGGAGAAAATTCAGAAGTCAAACCACCACCACCACCACCACCATCATCATCTCCTCCATCCGTAAGTTTCAAATTATATAGATTTATTATGTTAAGTTTCAAAATTAGCCAACAAATTGGAGCTTGTGTAACATAAATCCGAAAGCAGATAACCTCATAAGCTGATAAATAAGCTTAAACAAACATCCCTAAGTTATCCATATAGATAATCAAGAAAGTATTTATTCATGTGCATATTTTTGCATTCACCGGATTACTGTATAAGTTATAAATATTGCTATGTGATTGTTTCTGTTAATAGTATTTGGAGGTTAAATGCACAAGTACAAAAAAAGTTAGAAGGTTTTCTGTTGGCACAGAAGCTGCGTTTGCTTTGAAAGTGATTAATGCGAAGATTGGTGACGAAGGGTTGCCTATGGGTTTGTATATTGAAGCGGTTAAAGATGGGGAGGAGAGTGTTAGTTTCGGCCCCAATTCGGTTCTTGTGAGTTATGGTGAGGGATGGAAGTTGCAAACGGTTATGGTAACCCAAGGTAAATATGCTTGTTATAAACATAGAATGTGGGAAGATTTGTATGTCTTACCTCCCCATACCTTGCTCCGGCGGGAATAAGTTTTTACTTTTTTATATTTTTTGATATACTGGAGACGCGGAAGAAGTTTAGGAAATAGTGTTTGCCTGTTTGGATTTGCTTAGGCTGTTTAAAAATGTGCTAAGGTGAAAAAAATGAAAAAACAATTGGTTAGAATGTGTCAATGAAGTTTATTTTGTTCTAGGAGTTTTAGGTTAGATATGAGGGTAATACGGAAACACTAATTTGATCTCAAGTACGGAGTAAGCACTTTGGAATAAGCGAGGTGGAACATGCTTACTCAAAAACTCCTTATATTAGCGCAAAATAAGCAGAACATCAGAAGTAGTTTCTTTTATACATATATTCCACAGTCCCAACTGCTAAAAATACCCGGATTATGAGAAAATAGTAAGCAATATCAAAAATCCTATAAAACTGCTTATGTGGTGTCCAATAGAGTAGATATGTTTGTTTATCCAATTTATATATCTGCTTATTTGAGAGTAAAAACAAAGAATTAAATCCAAAAAGTAATGACTGCTAATTTAGGTACTCATTAGTTTTAAAGAAAATAAAACAATTTTGAGTGTTTAGATGAAACTGCTCATCTGATTATTCTTTGTTATATAAGAACTTAGATATAAGCAGGTTGATGGCTGCTTTATTTTAAGTAGAAAAACATCCCCTTACATCTTAGCTTCTTGCGTTCACAACTTAGATATAAGTAGGTTGATGCCTGCTTATAATGTGGAGTTTGAGACTTGCCTATATTAAACTGATTGTACTTGATAATCTTCCCAAAATGGTGAAATAAGCTGCTTTGAATAAGCTGTTCCCTTACAAACATAATCATAATCATAAGCATAAGCATAAACATACTGTGTTTGATTAATCACTACTAAACACCCCTGAGCAATACCAAGTTACCAACTACCTTATTATTAGTATTCGTCGTCTAGACACTATTGAGTTTGAATGTTTGCTGAAAGAAAACCATAGGTATATCAGTCATATGAACGTAAATCAATTCCAAGGCTGTCAGTTTTTGCATATTGATTTTCATAATCCAGAGTCTCTATCCAACTTTGAAGTGGGGTTGATCATTTTTTCATTTAAATGAGGGTTAAGTCCATTAATTAGAAACGTGTTTTCCAAAATTTACACGTCTAGTAAACACACCTGTTTTATTATCAATTTAGCCATCCAAACTTTCAAGTTTATAACTTTATAGTAAATATGTTGGGCTGATACCTATTACAACCAGTTAACCTTTGAAAATGACTGACACGTCATTAATTATTTATTTTTTTTTATTTTTTTTAGAGTGACTAGGATTTTCCAGCTTGTATAAGTTGCTTACTTGGATAAATTGACCCTGACTATATAAGTTTTTGACTACATCTTGGTGGTTCAAAAGTCAACCACCATCTCTGCCAACCAACCAACCAACCATCATTCCAATTGAGTTTTACGGATGCATCACGTTTCATCATTTCAAACACTTCTTCCATCTTTTCAACAGATCCTTGAGACCCACGAGACGTTATCCAAGATACTGTAAGAATATAAATTTAAGTCTATGTTGTTCTTCCTCGTTTCTTTGATTAATTTTTCAACTTTTTCATGATCTTTAAGATTCATGTAGAGAGTCAACATCACATTATATGGAAGTGCATGATTTGCGTAGTCTTTTTCTTTCATTTGGGCTAATAAAGACTCAGCCTTTTCTTTCTTTTTAGCGTGAACGTATGCATTCAAGAGGTACCCATATACTCGTTTGTCTATAAGATCATCTTGTAGACTTTTAAAGTAATCTTCGGCGCCTGAAATGCCGCTAATTTTAGATACCAGATCTAATTGAATTGCAGCATCGCTAAAACCAATTCAACGACTTGTCTCTGTCTCTGATTGTTCATACAAATCCCAAACAGCAGGAGACGATGATGGTGGTTAAAAGGGGTTCGTTGGTAGTGCTTTAGAAAGGGGGAGAAGGGATAGGTTGAGAGAGGATAAGTGATGGGTAGATTCAGATATTTGATTTGCTTCAAGTTTCAAGTGGATGTTGTGGGTTAGAGGGTCTGGCCAAAAAAGCTACAGCAGGTCACAATAAACATAGGTGGAATTTATAATTTTTTTTTTAATCTAGTTGGAAAACCACCAGGTCATATTTACTAAATTGTCACAAAGTAGCCGGTTTCAATGGCTATATTGGTAATAAAACAAGTGTGTTTACTAAATGTGTAAATCTTGAAAAGTACGTTTCTAATTAACGGACTTAACCCTTTAAATGAAGTAGCATATTTCAACATTTAATGTGGATCTTTTGATAACTGATGTACTAGTCAAACATTGCCTTATGATTTCTCATTTCTCTAACTTTTGTATTCTTTTGGTCTTTCAAGGAGGTGCACGAGCTAGGCCAAGTATGAGAAGAACACCAAAACATGAATCATCTCCGTTGGTACGTCTACCTTTTTCTTGTGCATCATTTTTTTTGTTATCATAGTAACAAAAGCTGGTGAGGCTTTCATATTAGCTTCGATATATATGATTCCAAGGGGTAGACCCCATTGCGTGTTTTAGTGGTAACGAGGTGGGAAATCCGTATCTGTGGGCTGGGGATTCAAGCACCATCCCTTGTCTCATTTATTCATCACTTCATCACATGCTAGACCTAAGTTTCCTTGGTGGCACTTAACCTACTGTGAGTTTATATTTGAAATATTTAAGTCTCATGGTCATGAGTATCGTACACACATGAAACACATTAACACAATAAATACTTCACCGCCGTCCTGTAGATTTTGGGGGGGCTGTGCTATGATAACAAATTTAACATTTAACAAACCATCGTTTAGATTCCGATGTCATCGTGCTATAGTTACAAAGTAGGGATTGTAAATATAAAACATTTAATACATATGAAAAGAAGTTTTCAAAGATTGCGAAAATGTATGATAAGTTACAAAAAAATATAAAACTCAATTCAGATTTATCACAACTGTATTGTTGGATCGACTTTGAAACTTTAATGTGTAGTAGTGTATCATTTATTATTGGGTTAATACACAAAAACGTTACTAAAGTTTGGCCAAATTTTCACCTAAGTTACTATTGTTTTTTTGGTTACAAATAGGTTACTTGTGTATACGGGTTTATTATTTGGGTTACTAAACCTTTAAAACAGTTTACAAAGAGGTTACTCAAGTATACGGGTTTATTATTTGGGTTACTGAACCTTTACATTATTTGGCTTACTGGACCGTAAAAAAGTCACCCATATACTTGAGTAACCTATTTGTAACAAAAAAAACAATAGTAACTTAGGTGAACATTTGGCCAAACTTTAGTAACATTTTTGTGTATTAACCCTTTATTATTAATTTTGGGTTGAAATCATCAATGTTATAAACTCTTTTGTACTTGATGGGAAATAAAACTTAGTACTAATGACAAAAATGTAAAAACTAAAAACCTAGGGGTGCAAAATGGACATGACACCGTGTCATTGACACGTCATCGTGTTCCTCCCGTCATCTTCTTCCTCGTTCAAAAACCCCTGTTTCACGTGTAATCACTTGAATCTATCAATATAACATGATATTCTGTACGGATCAAATTGTCTAGTATAAGATAAGATAAGATAACACCCAATACCGTCTTCCACGGGTTATGGGTCCCAATACCGTTGCACGGTGTATGAGGGAGGTTGAGACGTAGACAACCATACCCCTAGAAGGCTGCTTCGGTTCTACCAAAGGTAGAAAAGGACCTCCGGCCTTGCAAGGAGTGAGGATCGAACCCTTGACCTCTGTCTCCAGAGGCAAGGGTGATAAGCACCTGATCCAACCTTGCTATGATTCAAATTGTCTAGTATATTTGGACAAAATCCAAAATTCATGTCACTGAAGATAGTAACTTCAACAAGGTTTCTGCCAATCTAGGTCGTAACTAGAGGTGGCAAAATGGATGTGTTGAGAACCAGTTCAGGAGGGGCAGGGTCAATATTGGTTAACCTTTTGATGCGGGTCAAAATGGGTTGATTCGCGTTTGATCCACAATAGCTTTTGCTCTGCATCCACAGCGCATAACATAATACTTGACATTGTATATTGGCATTCTGTATATATCTCTAGTCATATCTAACTTAACAGTTCATAAATTATTCTATTCGCAGGGCATGGATGAGTTGCAGTCAACGAAAGGACTACTGCCCTTGAATATCGGTCCCGACTACATTGCGAAAGTGTTGTTGGCTTTTGTCTTCTTGTTTGTGTTCGGGGCAGTTTTCACATTAGCTCTTGAGAACCTTCCCAAGTTTCTTATTTATATCAACTCTTCCATGTAAGGACATAAATGTATATACCTAGCACGTTCCCTGTTATGAAATTTGTCTTGACATTCAAGTCACGAATCATGTGCTCTTTGGGCGAATAATCATTAAATATTGCCTGAACGAGCTTAATCCATACATCTCATTTGACTTCCCGTGGTTCCGGGAAGAAATACACAACTTCTTAAATTGATGTAATTTATTTAAAGGTTTGTGGTTTTCGTGCAAATTTTATTGATTATGGGTAGATGATAAGCTATTGACCATTAGACAGATATTTCGTTTTTCAGTTTATCTATTATTTACTGTTTGTGAGAGAGGGTTTATGTTGGACGTAGGACTATCTCAGTCTCGCCAGTTAATAAGAGCGCAAACAAGTCAAGCTGAAGTCGAATCTGACTTGACGGTGTTAGGCTAATCACAAACTGGTTTGACGAACTAGTAACATACGTTCTAATGTCAACGGAACATATGGTGTATCAAGACTTCAAAATGTACAACCAGTGGAGCTACCAATCGAAACCGAAAATAACTGATACGACACTTCTTCAATGAATGCTAACTCAAATTTCTAGAACACACGAATTAAAATCAACAACTACCAAACAGAACATAGTTCAAAATAAAGACATTGAACCTCAAGATATCCATTATGCGAATAGATCCAAATTATATGAGCTTGATTTCATCCAATGTCAAATAATCAAAAGAACAAGTAGAGTAAAGGTTCTTGGTATCGGGTTCCTCAAGTCATTTGAGGAATGACTTGCATAATTCTCCTCACGCAATCTCATTATTCTAACAAGAAAAGTCCACAAAAAAGTTTCCATTAGACTTTTTGACAGTGGAGTACATTTACGATAATGGTATCCCTTGTCAACTTTGTAGTGCTAACATTCAAGCCACCGCAAGCACGGATGGAACCAGGACACAAAATGACCAGGTGCACTTGCAATAAACTAAACAATGCTACAAACACAATTTTTTGGAACCGGGTGCATTGAACAAAAATCGAGGTTTTTTAACAAAATTAACACTACTCCACAAAAATTTATGGGTCCCGGGACACCCCTGGTTCCGTCCCTGACCGCAAGTTGCTAGCTAGGAGGTCGTTTTTACGTTCTATAGGGCCTGAATAATTGACCAGACATGTCTGGGAAAATTCTGTGAGATGAGGCAAAAACTATTAATTAGCCAGGACGGAACAATATGTTATCTTGTTACTTTCTAGCATCTAATGTGTTGGAGAAAACGCATGTTTTGCACTCACAAAAGGTAGCAAATCAAATTAAGTTTCTTCTTTAGAGTAAAGAAAGAGCAAAACGTGTTATAATGATGTTTAATTATGCGTAACTAGGAGATTTCAACACGCACATAAAGATTAAGAAGTCGATAAGAACTGGTTTTCTAGAAAAAACTTTAAATCTCTATGCTAAAGCTTTAAATGAGAATCGCGCGCGTTAATGCAGGCGATTTTTTATTGTATTTTGTGCGGTTTTTATTTTTGTCGGTCTCATGTTGAATAGTTTTGTTTTTTTTAAATGGGCTATGTTTTGGGCCTCAGAAGAACATTGACCGCAGTATTATTTTTTATCTGAATAAGTCAATAATTTTTAGTTTTTTTTTCTATTTTAATTGCCCGAGCGGATTTTTTTTTTACATTGCCTACAAAAATAAAAATAAAAAAATTGTCCAAATGGGTCGGCCCACCCAAAATGATGAGCCCAATGGGCCGGTACTGTAAGCCAAAGCTGCCAAAAATAGCAAGCGTTTCATATCATCCCTAATATAAGGTATATATAGATATATATATATATATATATATATATATATATATAGTATATTAAAGACATTGAACCTCAAGATATCCATTATGCGAATAGATCCAAATTACGTGAGCTTGATTTCATACCAGATGTCCAAATCATGCAAGAAGAGTAAGAGTAAAGGTCTTGGAATTGGTTTCCTCAATTCATTTGATGACAAGCGCAAATTTTTGAGCATTAACCAAGATGGATAACGTGTAATCCAAGAATAACCCTGATCAATTTTTTTTTCAATATGACCTTTTAGATCGTGCGGGTATATGCGTGATTTACATCTGGACACGTGACAAGTTTTTATTGGTTTTGGAGTAAAATTAAAAAAAAAAAATTAAAATGCTGATCGCGGCCACTTTAAGGCGTGATTTACTATTATTGTTTTCATCTATTTTCAAAAACCCCCTAAAACTTTTTAATATTTTACAACTTTTTTATATAAAACACTATATTCGTCAAATATATAGCAAATACTAGCGCATTCGATAATAAAAAAAAATAATATTCCGTTGCGAAGAGCACAAGAATTACGTAACAAAACGGCCCAATATTGATAAGCTTTTTAGTGAACGTAGCTGTTACGATTTAATAAAAAAATGTTAAAAGTTTGATATATATATAATCTATATAAATATATATATATATATATATCTAAAATTATAATATATATATATAATATATAATGTTTCTTCTTTATTAGTTACAAAACGACCTCCTAAACTTTTTAACATTTACAGCTTTTTTATAAAACAATACTTTATGTGTCAAATTAAGATAGCAAATATCAAGCGCCTTCCGTTTATAAAAAAAATAACCATTGCGAAAAGCACAAAATTACGAACCAAAACGACCATTATTGATATGTTTTTTACGAACGTACCATTTATACAAAATGAGCCCAAAAAGAATAAAAGTTGATATACAATAGAAATGGCTAATTACACAAACAGGGTACTAAAGTTATCAAAAGAAGTATGCCTAAAGAGGAACAAAAGTATGTCATTTGTACACTAGGGTTACAAAAAGTATGAAACATGAATCTAGATTTACTAAATTATGAAAATATCCGTAAATCATCCACTTAACTTGTAAAAACGCGACATTTATGTTACTTAACTTATAAAAAAATATGTGTTCAGGTTACCCCGAATAACACTGGAAATTATCGTGAGGCTTAAATTCTTATAAGTTTAAGGTAACCCCAGTGAACAAAATGAACTTTTAGTATTCACTTAGCCAACATTTTTTATATGGTAACGTTTAAGTACCCTGTTTTTTATTAACCCATAAATAAATAAAATAAACTTTAACATTTTTAAAAAAACTTTTCCGCAACGGTATTTTTTTTACATTAACAAAAGCCTAGATAATTTGCTAAATATTTTACGAATAAAGTTTGTTATATAAAAAAGTTGTAAATATCAAAAGGTTTAGGGGGGTGTTTTTGTAAAAAGAAAAAAATATATATATATATATCAAACTTTAACATTTTTTATAAAATCGTACGTACGTCAAAAGCATATTAATATTGGGCCCGTATAGTTCGTAAATTTTAGATCTTTTCGCAAGCGCTATATTATTATTAACGAATGCGCTAGATATTTGCTATATATTGACGAATAGAGTATTTTTATATAAAATAGTTGTAAATGATTAAAAATTTAGGGGGTGTTTTATATATATATGAAGAGTGTTTGAATGTGAAGGATCTCACTCCTGTCGATGATCGGGGCAGAGTTAAAGAGAGTGGCCTCTTTAGTCAAATCTGAAGAAGACGGCTTTGTAAGGAGAGTTATGATGTGGTTAAGATTAGCTATTTGGGTGAGAACTTTTTTGGTATTACTCGAAATCCGGAGACTGAAGGCTAAAGAATCATGTTAGTGGGTAAATGATTGTGTGGGCTCATGGATTTCGGTACATTAAACCAGCTACGCGATTTTTCCTGAAAAAGTAGATTGAATTTGCGTGTGAAATTGTACGGACGTTTCCTTTTAAATTACTGGACGGGGACCTACTCTTCAAAACGTATTGCTGCTAAATGGGGCGAGTTTAATTGGGATGTTGAATGATTATGAATGAGGTTAATCATCATTCCATAAAGAAATATCAATCATTACTAAGGTTGTGATGCCACATAACAGAGAGCTTCAAAATTGATTTTTCGGGGGAAGGTTTAATGGGTTGGCGACAGAGTGAAGTTCTAGGGTGACTCCACTGAATTTTCCCGAAGAGTATGGAGGAGACGAATTATCAGTGGAGGATCACAAGATGGCAGAATTAATGATCTCGAGGCAAAAAAAGGCATTGATGAGAATGACGTGGTAGATGTGCATGAAACACTGTTAGATCACCAGATATCAGAATGAGGACAAACAACTCGGAAGAATCCCTTTTTGGTTTTATAACTCCTTTATTTGAACGAAAGAAAATATCAAATTGCACGAAAGGTTACTAAAAATAATCATAGTTTTCTCTCCAGCCGGTTTCATACCGGAGGAGGGGTATGCAATGAAGGTAATACAGTTAATCATATACATAAGACTAAAGGAGAAAATGATAAGAGATGAACAATTCGTGTGTTTGTTAACCTTGAAGATAGTAAAGATAATATCTGAGTCGTTAAACAATAATCAGAATCAAAGTGTTCGGTCACTCTAAAGTAACCATTTGTTTCTGCCGCGAACCAAGGGGTTTTCTATTTTAAATCTTATGGGAGAAGTTTTGTGAAGTGGGCCAAACTATGGGTTATAAGCAAGGATGGGAGCATCAAGGATATCACTGAGATCATTGAATCCCCAATGAAGAATTTGGGTTAATCGATTGAATATTAGTGCTTTGAACGTCAAAAGGCCTCGCCCAAAAAAGCCATAAAAGATTGGGTAAAGGAGTTGGTGTGTTAAAAATAAAGTGAATTTAGAGAGGGTGAGTCTTCAAGAAACTAAGATGGGTCTGATTGAACAAAAGTATTGTAGGTCTTGCTGGGTACAATTCTAATATTGATTATGTGCATTAGATATTCCGTTATTAACTCGGGAGGGATCTTGTGCATTTGGGATCCTAATATTCCCTTTTTCGGAGGATTAGCTTAACAGAGAACAGGACTATTTTGTCATTATTCGAGGTGTATGGTTGAAATCAGGGATTGATCTTTGATGATAGTGGTTTGTATATCCCTCAAGAAGGCTAAAGAATAAGCGTATGTTATGGGGATTATTTGGTCTCTTGGTCAAGATCAATGTTGATTAACTAGTTATGATGGTCGACTTTAATGAGGTTGAATATAAATCGGACAGATTTGAGGTTCGAAATTTTAATGGCTCAACTAGGCGCGAGCTGAGATTTTTACAATCATCATATACAACGCGGGTCTTGATGAAGTCCCTTTAGGGGAAGTGCTTAATACCTGGATCTCAATATCTGCATCCTAAAAAGAGAAAATTGATCGATTTTTGTTTCGAAATTCGTTGACTGCTGGTGTCCTAATATCAACTAACCTATTACATTGGAGCAGTTTTATTCAGACCATCGGTCCTATTTTATAACGTGAAGTCAGGTATGATTACGGTCCTATTCCTATTTCGATTCTATCATTACTGGCTGGAAGTTGATGGTAATTTGACAAGTTGGTTAGGGATTCTTGGAACGTGGCTCCTGTTAATCAATAAAAAATGACATCCTAAACTTCAATGGGTAAACTAAACATTCTATAAAGAACCGTAATCGGAGCTTGGCTCTCTATTCATCTGGAGGTCGAATTCGCCAGGTGAGAGTCTATTTCCTAAGAGGATTGCGGTCTATGTGAAGAGGTTATTGATAAGCGGAGATTGCTCGAATTAGGTGTTACAATAAACGTACGGAGAGTCCTGCAAAACAAGATTCATCAGGTAATAATAATCAAGCTTCGATGAATCAGTAGCTCAAAAAACCAAGATTAAATGGGCAATCGCGGGAGACGAAAAATGTGAAGTTTTTTTTCTCATGGTATGCTAAACAAGAAGCGCAATCAATCTAAAATTCGGAGGTATAATGGTGAATGTAGAAGACGTTGGTCATGACCCGGATTACATGTAAACTTGACATTCTTCTAGACATTTCGGGGTAGTATCGATAAACCATCATGAACTCGAGCGTAGTATATGAACCTACCCCTGTTTTCCTGTCACCCTATCGATATGATCAGAAAGAGATATGGACCGCACGGATATTCTAAAGAGGAGTGGTTAAAATGGCTGTGTGGATTGCGGCGTTGATAAGTCGCCGGTCCGGATGGTTATTTTCATTTAGCTTTTATCGTCATTTTTTGGCATGTGAATGAGAGACGATGCTCGAAGGCTTTATGCTATTTCTTCATGTATGGTGAAATTCCGAATAATGAATGTAACTCGAACTTTATTGCTTTGATTCCTAAAATCCATTGATCCAACATGACAGTTAAGGATTTCAGTCCTATAAGTTTGTATCGGCGAGTCTGTGAATACGGCAAAGATTGATTGCTAGAAATTCTTAGCCAACCGATTAGTTGGTGTGCCTTGGAGATCTAGCCAATGGAGGTCAATCATCTTTGGTGGCGAACAGGACAAATCCTAACGGTCCATTATCTTGAAGAGGTTCTTCAATGGTGGTACTGTAGGAAAGAAAAAACACGCTCAAATTTTCAAAGTTATTTCGCGAATCGCTTTTGATTCGGTCCCGCTGGGTTTTCGTGGATATGTGATTAAATAAATTTGGTTTTAGTGAAAGATGGAGGACTTGGATACAAAAGTTGTCTTAGATCATCCAGGGGGTACCAAACTTGTCAACGGTAGTCCCAACGGGGGAATTTCAATTTTTAGAGGTATTAAACATAGGTGAACCTTATCCCCATTTTTTTTTTATACATTCTTATTATGGAGAGCTTGCATATTTCTTTTCAACGTGTGGTAGAAGCGGTTTGTTTACGGGGATCAAATTAATTCCATGGTGGATATTTGTCCTCATTTTTTTTAAATGCGAGTGATGCAATCTTTCTTGGCCAATGGAGTGAGCTCAATATCGATTCTAAGTTCGAGTTTTAGATTGATTTTCTTTTTTTATTTCGGCTTCGGTCCTTCCGTATTAACCATGTGTAAAGAGTAAGATTATGGGATGTTTTAATCGTTGAAGAGTGGGTGGTTTAAAAACGCGAGGCTTTCTAAACTTGGGGTGTCTTGTCCTTAAGACCACCATTTCACTTATTTTAGGGGTACGAAAGTTAGGGGGAAATCTATGTCAAGGAAGCAAGCTTGGAAAAATGGTGGAACAAGGTGTATAATCCCTCAGTCTTTCCTAGATGTATATGAAACTCCTTTCAATCGGAGGCGAGACACACTCTTCCATAATTACCGTAGTTAGGATCTATTCAATCAACATATGACATAAATTTTAAGGTTTTCCCTCGAGTATTCTTAAATATCTTGCGATCTATTCGTACGGTTCTTATAATGGCCAGATCCGAAGAGAAACAAAGCATCAAGGGTAAAGTGGAACAGTCCTAAACTCCGACGTATAATGGGGTATAGGGGTTCTCAACGCTTGTTAGCCCTAATAGAGGTCTCCTGCTCAAGTGGTGTTTGCGTTCTATTCTCATGAAAGTTTCCTTATGGACTAAAGTGATTAAGTCTATTTATGGTGGAGGAACGGAATTTGAACAAGGATTTTCTGGTGGAGTCGAACCCTGCACGGACAATCGATAGTTAACGAAGTAAGGGGATGTTATACACGGTCGGGGTATTAATGTTGCAAAAAGCAGATTTACATCCGATTAGTAATCTGGGGAATGGGGAGAACACGCGGTTCTGGGTCGACAATTGGTATGAAGGGCTGAGTCTTCCAAGAGGCTAGTTCCCGACGTTAGTACGCTCTTGAGTTGAATAAGACTCTACTGGTAGTTCAGAAATTTGAATGCTCAAGAGTTAATAACCTCAAATTCGAAGAAAAGCGAGAAGTGGAATTGAAAGAGATGCAACCATAACTCTTTGCTGAGATTCTCGGGATTGACATACTCTCCGTGCCTTGCGAAATCGTTAACGATTGGACGTTAGAAAGGTGGAGGGTCTTTTTCAGTTGGCTTCAATTCGAAAGGAGATTGTGATGGAAATCGGATTTCACAGATGTTAGTTTGCCGATCTAGTGGGTATAAATTCCGTACCAAATCAAGGTGAATATCATAGCATGGAAAGTCAAACTAACGACGCACCCACGGCTATATTAATATCTCTCGTCGTGGAATGGAATATTGATTCGATTTGTTTTGGTCCCATTTGTAATGCCGGTGGTGGAGATCGACAAACCATAATTTTCTCATCAATGGCGTTGTAGTGAGACAATTATGCGTAAGATATCTTCTTGAGGAATATCGACTATTTCGGAAGTGAATCTTACGGAGGAAATGGCAAGTTTTGTTGGGTTTCTATTCGGATTCAATCCAACTCAAAGGCCGTTCTTGAGGGTGTATACTAGGTTTGTGGAGGTATATGTGAACTTATCGCAACAAGCTTCTGTTTGAATAAAATATCCCTGAAAAGCCGCTAATATTGACATAATTTAGTTCTAGTCCATTTCTTTTCTTATTGGTGTAAATTCAGTATTTAAATCGTCGGTTTAAGTGGGACATGGGCTTAAGAACCCTTATATTGTTCTTGTTTGATCTAGCTCTTTTAGCTATGTTTTACAAGTAAATCGCCGTCAAAGAAAAAAAAAAAAAAACAAAATGCGCGATCCACATTTTAAGTTTTTTTTCTTTTTTTTTAATTTTCTCCAAAACCGCGAATAAAAACTTCCACGTGTCCAAAATTAAATACGCATTACCCGTGCGATCTAAAAGGACGTATCGAAAAAAAAAAATTAGTCCGCGGTTATAGTCTTGGATTACACACATTCCGATGCAATCTCATTAATTCTAACAAGAAAAAGTCCACTAAAAATTTTTCCATGTATACTTTTTGACAGTGAGATACATTTACGAATAATGGATCCCATGTCAACTTTGTAGTGCAAGCATTCAAGGCCCCGCAGCAAATCCATGGATGGAACCAGGACACCAAAGACCAAGTGCACATACAATAAACAATCAATGCTAACAAGAACAACAGTTTTTTGAAGACCTGGGTGCATTGAACAAAAAATCGATGGTTTTTTACACTAAATTAACACTACTCCACAAAAATTTAGGGTCCCCAGAGGACACCCCTGGTCCGTCCCTGACCGGCAAGTTGCTACTAGGAGTCGTTTTTAACGTTCTAAATGGGCCCTATAATTGGACCAGACATGTCTGGGAAAATTTCTGTGAGATGCGCACAAACTTAATAAATACAGGACCGAACAATCGGTTATCATGTAACTTATTCTAGCATCGAATTTGTTTTGGAGAAAACGCATGTTTTGCACTCACAAAAGGTAGCAAATCAAATTAAGTTTCTTCTTTAGAGTAAAGAAAGAGCAAAACGTGTTATAATGATGTTTAATTATGCGTAACTAGGAGATTTCAACACGCACATAAAGATTAAGAAGTCGATAAGCACTACTGTGTTTTACTATTCTAGAAAAAACTTAAAATCCTCTAAGCTAACCGTGCTCGATTATATGTTCTTGAACTTGATTAAATTAGTCAGTAAACATTCAGGTTGAATCAATAAAAATAACAACATGTATGGCCTGTGTAGTAAAAAATTTGGGTTCCAATTAAAATTTTGTCACAACCGAGGCATCGCCTTAATGGGTTATCACTTGCCTTAGTTGGCATATGCCTATCGTCCAAGTTGACCGTTTTCTATCTTTCAAAAAAGGCCTATTCACGTAATGTATGCATTTCCATTTCTAGTCTTGAGTTATAGATCCGCTCAAACAGCGCTCGTTGTGTGATTTAACAAGCAAAAGAACCGCGCGTTGCGTGCGGGGCTCAATAATTGTGATTCTCCGGGGAATAATTTTTTTATACGATTTTGGGGTTTTTTTATATTGGGCATACTGGGCGTTATGGCGAGGCTAATTTTTTGTAAATTTTTTTTGGGGCTAATTTTTTCCGCGAAATATTTTCTGTTTATTTTTGGGATGGTTTTGTAAATATTTTTATAGGATTTTTATTGTGTAAGGAAACGTGAAATAGATTAAAAAAAGTGAGGGTCCGTTTTGTATTTTTTTTTACTTTGGCCGCATATTTTATGCATATTTTTTGGTTTTTTTTTTGGCTAATTTTTCCCGGATATTTCCACCTCTTTTTTGTATGAATTCGGAATTTTTTTTTGCGTTGGGACGGGTTAAATTTTTCCCGATATTTTTCTTTTTTTTTTGGGACGGTTCGGATATCTGTTTTTATTATGGGCCGAGAATGTAAAAAATATGTGAACGGAATAAAAACTAAGCACGTGTTTTTCGTTATTAGTAAATTATAAATTTACGGGATTTTTAGTGTAAGAAAATCGTAAATAGGTTAACAAGAAGAGGGATACCGATTTGTATTTTTATATTTACATTGGACCAATTATTATGCGAATTTTAGGCTATTGTAGATGACCAAAAGAGAATATTAGTAATAATTTTTTTTATATGGCGTTATTTGTTGGGCCTCAATTATTTACAAAGTGTTGTTTTATTTTACAAAAAAGTATATTTATTAATATCATGGGATTAATAATTAGTGACCATATCGAATATTTTAAAGTTTATTAGTATCGAAAATGTTTCCGCGGGAATTATTTTTAAACGTGAATAAATCGGAACTTTTTGTAAATATTTTATATACCCTCCTACTTTGTGCATACAAAATTAATAAAAAAACAAAAACAAAAAAATAAAAAAAAAAAAACTAAAATCGGGCTGACCCAAAATGGGAGCCCGATACTGTAGCAAATTGGTCCACTGTCAAAAACAACATGGATTTGTCGTCCTTTGTTTTTATATAGTAAATTCTTAGAAAAAATAAAGTACCACACCCAGAAAAAGTGATGGATCATTGTTCCTTGTTGATCTAGAAACTGTAAACAACCCTAAATTTACCACATATTTGGTCTGGTTACAAAGATTTTATATTCTTCATTTATGGTCAGTACTAATTTGAAATTTCTAGAGTGGTCAGCTTTGGTATGATCCGTATCTGGTCAGGGTTCCAACCAAATGGGCATCGATTGCGACAAACATTGTGGAAAGATACATCTGAAGTTTACACGTAAGTATCAATCACACTTTGTCTATAACCCCTCTTCTTTGAATGTTTTATTGATTAATGTACTAAAATTCAAAGTGTTAAAAGCCGTGAAGTTTGGTCCAAAAAAAAGGAAGGGGCATGGCAAATGATGTATCAGTCTAACCATATAAGAGCACTCGGTGTGATACATCGTATGGTTCGTTATCGCTCTATGGCGCGATTCCATAGCATTAGTTAGTACCGTCCCTTGCACTATAGGGCATAGCGTTAAATTCACAAGCCAAGTCATCGGGCTTTTTACTTTTTTTTCCCTTTTTTTTCATATTGCAACGTTTCAAATTGGGATTTAAGAAACGGAGCTGTTTGTAAGATATTTGAGATAATATTGTTTGATGATCATTACATATAAAGAGACAAGACACTTATAGGGACTATACATATCTATTTTGGGTAAATTGCTAATCACCCTTCAATCACTTGCTAACCATAGCTAATTACACGTTAATCACAATAAAGATACAACTAATGTACAACTAACATTCCCCCGCAGTTTGAGCGGGAGGACACCGAACACTCAAGCTTGAATGAAATTCTTCAAACAAAGCAGTAGGCAAGCCTTTAGTAAAAACATCCGCATACTGATAGCGGGAAGGCACATTAAGAACCCGGACCTAACCAGCAGCTGCCAAATCCCGAACAAAATGAATGTCAATCTCAATATGCTTTGTCCGTTGATGCTGAACCGGATTAGAAGACAGATAAACAACACTGATATTGTCGCAGTAAACAAGTGTAGCAGATGACAAAGGAGTATGCAACTCACACAAAACATTCTGTAACCAACATGTCTCAGCAACTGCATTAGCAACACCCCAATACTCGGCCTCAACACTAGAGCGAGAAAGCGTCGGTTGACGCTTATAGGACCACGAGAGCAAATTGTTGCCAAGAAACACACAATAGCCAGAAGTGGATCTCCGGGTAGTAGGACAACCAACCCAATCCGCATCCGAATAAGAAACTAAGGAAGTAGTAGAAGATGAGAACAACTGTAATCCGTAATCTAAAGTACCCCAAACATACCGTAAGATCCTCTTAAGGGCAAAAAAATGAGGCTCACGAGGATCATGCATATGAAGACAGACTTGCTGAACAACATAAGAAATATCAGGTCTAGTGAAGGTAAGGTATTGTAGAGTACCCGCAAGACTCCTATATAATGTCGGATCAGCAACCAGATCACCATCATCCCTTAGCTTAGACTCAATATCAACGAGAGTCCGACTAGGGTTACAACAATCATATGAGCTTGTTCAAGAATCTCAGTAGCATACTTATGTTGAGATAAGAACATCCCTGTAGAATCACGTGTAACTGAGATGCCCAAAAAATAATTGAGAGAACCCAGATCCGTCATAGAAAACTCCTGATGTAAAGAGGCAATAATCTGTTGTAACAAAAGCTCAGATGAAGCAATGAGAACAATATCATCAACATATAGTAACAAATAAGCAGTGTCCATCTCCTGTCTGTAGATAAATAAGGATGAGCCACAACGATTATGACTAAACCCAACTCGAGTAATGTAAGCAGCAAACCGCTCAAACCAAGCCCTAGGTGCCTGCTTAAGACCATAAAGAGACCTCTGCAATAAACAAACATGATCAGGATGTGTAGGATCCCGAAACCCAGGCGGCTGATGCATGTAAACTGTCTCAGCCAAAATTTTCATGTAAGAATGCATTCTTGACATCTAGCTGATGAACCGGCCAATGTCGAGAAAGAGCTAAACTAAGAATCGTCTGAATAGTATCTGGTTTAACAACAGGGCTAAAGGTCTCATCAACATCGATACCCTCAATCTGAGTACTGCCATTCACAACAAGGCGAGCCTTGTAGCGACTAAGGGTACCGTCGGCTAAAAACTTATGGCAAAATAACCACATATAACGAACAATATTGCATCCGTGGGCTGAGGTACAAGAGTCCAAGTGTTATTTTTAAGAAGAGCATTATACTCATCAGACATAACATTTTGCCAATTAGGATCATTAAATGCAACAATATATGATTTAGGTAAGGGGGAGATAGATGACACATGAAAATTTTAACGTTCAGTGGGACGATTAGTCAACCGTGTGACCATGGGACGAACCGAAACTAGGTTTAGGTTAACAGTTGTAGTTGGTGGATCTTGGGAAACGAAAACAGGGATTGTTTGTTGGTGAATTGGACTAGTGACTGGAGTTGGGAGTGGGCTGTTAATATGTGGAATTGATTCGGCAGTAGGGAAGATTGAAGTCTCAGGCTGGGCTGGTGAACGTGGGCCAGGTGTAGGGGAACTGGGCTCATTAGTGTGGTTAATAGTAATAGGGGTGTTTGGCTGAGGTGAAGTAGTTAGTGAAGTGGTAATAGGTGTAGGTGTCTGTTTGATTATATTTGAGATGATATTTGATGAGTCATCCAAAAAATCATACGAGGGACTTGCCTTGGATGTCATGAAGCCAAACGGAAATACCGTTTCATCAAATGTAACATGTCGTGAAATGATAATTTTATTTGTGTTTAGGTCAAGGCAACGATAACCACGGTGATTAGAGGCATGCCTCAAATATATGGAAGGTGTAGCTCGGGCTCCAAGTTTGTGTTCGTTATCAAGGTGAGGGTAACAAAGACAACCAAAAACACATAAGAGGCTGTAGTCAGGTTTGGTTCCAAAAAGGCAGGTAAAGGGAACTTCATTTTCGATGGCACGGGATGGTAAAATATTTACTAAGTAAACGGCCATATTGAGGGCTTCAGTCCAATAATTAGGGGGAAGGTGAACTTGAAACAATAATGTCTGAATAATGTTATTAATTGTACGAATCATCCTTTCAGATTTTCCATTATGTTGAGAAGTGCGAGGGCACGAGAAACGAAACTGAATTGAGCAAATAATTTATAGAATTCGTGGTTGTCAAATTCACCACCATGGTCACACTGAAACGACTTTATATCACACTTAAATTGATTTTTAAAAAATGAACGGGACAACATAAATTTAGACAAAACATCAGATTTATTGACTAAAGGATAAACCTAGACAAATTACGAATAATGATCTAGAAATAAAACATAGTATCTAAATCCATAAAGAATCGGAATTGGGGAAGTCCACAAATCTGAGTGAATAATGTCAAAACAAGACTGAACGAACGTAGAGGAACTAACAAACAGAAGTCGAACGTGCTTGCCAAGCTGACAGGCATAACAAAGGACGGACGACTTTTCTTTATTACATGAAATATAATTATTAGAAATAATACTCCGTAGCACTTTACTTCCTAGATGTCCAAGACGTTGATGCCATGTGTATTGACTGGTGAGATAGACTTGAGGAATGGGAGAAGGCTTTGTAACAGGGTAGAGAGGTCCAATGTTATCACAGCGAGCAACACTCGATGATTTTGGAAGTCCTTAACAGAAAAACCGAAAGGATCAAACTCTACGGTACAATAATTGTCACAAACAAATTGGCGAACATAAATTATTTTTTTTACAATATTGGGAGTAATGAGAACGTTATTTAAATGGAGAGGTCGAAATGGCGTTGGCAAAATGTTATGGCCAGATTTGGTAACGGGAATAGAATTCCCGTCACCAACAACAACAGATGAATAAATACTCGAATTAAAAATATCACTAAGATTATTTACAGAATTATTGAGATGAGAAGTCGCACCTGTATTCATGTTCCAATTACCGGGAGCAGGATCCTGAAGTGTCCCGACGGTAAATGCATGTGGCAAATAGCTGTATCTTTATTCTTGTAAGATATTTGAGATAATATTGTTTGATGATCATTACATACAAAGAGACAAGATACTTATAAGGACTATACATGATTTATTTTGGGTAAATTGCTAATCACCCTCCAATCACTTGCTAAACACAGCTAATTACACGCTAATCACAATAAAGATACAACTAATGTACAACTAACAGTGTTGGGTTTAGAAAAAGGAGACGTTTGGTTTAAAAGAAAACACAATTATACATTTTTTTCTTTTAAAATTTTTATAAACACTCTATATCTTATTATTTTTACAAGCATTTCTACCTACACATCTTAACTAATTCACTTTATCTCTACTTATAACTCACAAAAGTGAGTCCCATCAATCTACATGGATAAATAAGTGCTCTCCAATCCAAAAAATCAAATACAAAATTACTCGTGTTCATCTAATCTAAACACACCATCATCCACAAATTTCATTACCTCAAATGCCAATCAACTTTCATCATTTGGTATGTCATACCAAATCCCAAACCAAATTTACCAATTTAACCTATTTGCCACACTCGAATTCCTCGCTGATCTAAACTTTTGCGAAAGTTCTACTTGTAACAAATGGTCCAAATTAAGGTTAAGAAAAAAGTTGTTGGTTTAGAAAAAAAGAGACGTTGGGGTTTAAAAAATGATTTTACCAACTTTTTTACCCTTTAAATATCCGATAAGTATTTCTTAAATCTTTTAATTTTCGCACGCATTCTTCTTACACATCTCAATGATAATTTTATTTATTTTTACCCCTAACTCACAAAAATAAATTTTGATCAATCTTTACTGGTCAATCAAATGCTCTCCAACCCGCAAAATTAAATATAAAATTCCCCATCTTCATCTAATACAAACACACCATCATCCGCAATTTCTATTACCTCAAATGCCAACCAACTTCCATCATTTGGTTTGTTATACCAAATCTCATACCAATTTACCAACTTTAACCCATTTGCTACACCCAACAACTTCAATTATTCGCTCAATTTTAACTTAAACAACAACTTCAACAAACCCAAAATTTCCTAACAATAATACCAACAAATCCAACACCTATGCAAATCCCAATTTTATTAATGAAATTTTTATCTTTATTTTTAATTTGTGCTTTATTTGAATAAAAAAATATATGACCCGGGGATAACCTATAACTCGAGTGATGAGGGATGATGTTTTTGGGTAATGTTAAAGGTTCCGAGTTATGAGGGAGAATTCTAAGTTGACATCCCTTTTTGTTATAACACTCTCGGATATCACCGATGGTACCTGGTGCTCTAAAGGTTATACAAACCACAAATAATAGGTGCCTTAAAAATACACAATAAACAATTTGACCTGATAGTAAATACTGATAATTGTCCCTGTAACAGTGACAACCAGACCTTGCAAACTATGTAGTTCATAGTACTAAGTTGCGTATGTCAAAGATTTGAGTCGTGCTTTATTGTTTTACGCTATTAAAGTCTTGAGTTGTGTTTTAGTGTTTTTACGCTTAATGGACTAGCGGTGTAATGGGTTTTGGAAGAAAAGAAGAAAATGTACATCGTGTGCAAGTCACGTGTCATATTTAACGAGGAAAAGTAATGCCTGTTACATAGAATAACTGGTTTTGGACTAAATGGGAGTGAAAAATCTGACCGTGGGAACTATATTGGTGGAACCCTGGAATAGAGGAACAAATAGAAAAACAATATGGACTTTGGGGACCAACAATATAATTTACCCAAAATAAAAAGTATGAGTAGCTTTTGAACAAGTGGAGGCTCTTTGGCTTCTGGCTGTTTGGAAATTTCTTTGAAATGGGCACTAGCGACTAAAGTCATTTTTGTCAAAGTGTAGTGAATATGGGTGTTCAGAATTCAGGTAATATTAACAGGAGAACTAAAAACCAAATTTGAACCGAACCGAAAAATCAAACTAAATTCATAACCGAGCCTAATTTGTTAAAACCAAATCGAATTATTTTCGGTTTTGGCAATCTAAATCGAGACTGAACCGCACCGAACTAAAAACCGAATTCAAATCTTTACTACATATAAAGGGTTTACCCTAATTTCTTGAAAGTTTAAGAATCTTGAAAACTGAATGTATAAATGGCAACACTTTCCTCAATTGTGAAGTTGCTAAATTTCATACAAAAATTTAAGAATGGTTTGTATAGTTGATTTCTGAAGTTGAAAACAATATTTGTCAGTCATGTACTGTGAAGTTGAAACGTATAGTAAATAAAATGTATAAATAACAAACACTTTCCTTAATTGTCTAGTTGAAAATACGATTAGTTGTTGAAAGTTGTCAACGCTTCTCCATTGCCAATAAATAAAAAACACACTCTACCATAATCATTCAGATTCTCGCATTATCTATAAACATAATAGACCTCGCCTCCACTGACCACAACCACTTGGTGTTAGGATTCTCAAATGTGGTGACATTATAGGAATTACATTAGTTTATTGTTAGCCTAAAACACAAGACTATATGTGTAATTATGCAAGAGTAAACTTATGTTTTGGTTGTATAAACCCCTCCTTACTTCCAAGAAGGGCTGAAGCTCACATTTGTAATTCCTCATTCTTTATTTATTCTAATAAAACACCTCATTTTTAGTAACACTTTATCTCTCTAATATGGCTAATTTATGTTATAAGCTTCTCCGATCTCCTAATCACGTGAATCTTTAACACTTAAAAGTGGTATCAGAGCTCCTTAGGGGTGATTTATGATGTTTTTATCTAAATTTGTGATGTGACGTGATGTTTTAATCTAAATTTATGATGTGACGTGATGTTTTTTATTCGAATTCGTGGTGTGACGTGATGTTTTGATCAATTTCGAGATATGACGTGATGTTTGATTTACTTCGTGATGAGATTTATGACGTTGTGATGTGTTCGGTATGCAACGAGGATGAAATGACCGAATTCGATGAGTAAAACGTGATATTAATAGATTTTGGTATATTTTTGTGATTTTGAGTGGAAACTTGAATTTGTACGTGTTTGAGGTTTGATTTGGTAGTGGAAAACCAAAAATATAGATGAACTCGATACTATTTGCATGATTGCGGATGAAAGACGGTTACGATATTTGAAGATCCATCAATAGAACTATATCAAATACCATCGAAAGAGGATTTGGATGATTTCTTTGGTTCACTATACAAAGAGTACTTTGAGGGGAGAAAACCAAATGTGTCTACTTCTAATAATTCCGCTGGACCTGATACTCATCATGACACATATTCTCCAACAACAATCATCGTTGATGCTGAAGAAGCTCCTCACATTGTTTCTACCTCGATTAAACAAACACCTCCACAATCTAATGAAGTTGCTGAAGGATAAACTCAAGAAGACAATTCAGAACTTGATAGGAATGAAATTATCATTCCTTTTAGTATTCTGTTTTCTGACAAAGCAGAGTCATCTTCAAGGAATCTTGATCAATCAAATATGCATACGTTCTACCAACCGCTTCCTTTTGAACACCAATGGACAAAAGCACACCCATTGGAACAGATACTTGGAGATCCATCCAACCCCGTAATGATGAGAAGCAAGCTCCCCATTGATGCTGAAATGTGTGTATATGCTCTTACCGTAAGTCTTGTAAGACCAAGTAACATCAAAGAAGAAATGGCAGATCACAGTTGGATTGAATCTATGCAAGAAGAGCTACATGAGTTGGATAGATTACAAGTCTGGGAATTGGTAGAGAGACCAGTTGGCAGATATGTAATCCGTTTCAAATGGATCTGGATAAACAAGACTGATGCAGAAAACATTGTCATTAGAAACAAAGCTCGTCTCGTTGCAAAGGGTTATAGACATGAGGAAGGCATTAACTTTGAAGAGTCGTTTGCACTAGTTGCTCATCTTAAGGTTGTTCGAATGTTTCTAGAATATGCGGCACACAAGGGCATAATTGTACATCAGGTGGATGTTAAAACCAACCAGACAGTTTTATTGATCTAGATTTCCCAAATCATGTCTATCGCCTAAAGAAAGCTTTATATGGTTTAAAACAAGCACCAAGAGCCGGATATGACAAATTGTCTTCGTTCCTAATTATTAACTATTTTACTAAAGGTATTGTAGATCCGACTTTATTTACAAGAAGGAGGGGATGATATTTTGTTGGTATAAATCTATGTCGATGACATTATATTTGGATCAATAAATCCAAAATTTTTAAATCATTTTATAATACTATTGAAAACCAATTTTGAGATATAAATGATGGGACAGATGAAATATTTCTTAGGTTTGCAAGTTCATCAATCCCGAAGCAGAATTTTTGTAAATCAACCCTAATACGCTTTATAAGTTCTAAAAAAAGATGGAATGGATGGTTGTGACACGATTGGTACTCCAGTGTCCACATCTCCAAAGTTTGATGCTGATTCACAAGTCTACCCACAAATCGTAATAAGTATCGTAGTATGATTGGGGGCCTTATGTATCTAACAACTAGTCGACCTAATACTGTGTTTACGACTTACTTTTATGCTCGGTATTAAGCGCGAACGACTGAGAAACACCTCAAGAGGTCAAACGGATCTTTCGATACCTAAATAAGACCATTCATATGGGATTGTGGTATCCGAAGGATTTGGGATTTGAACTAACAACCTACTCAGATGCCGACCATGCAGGTTGCTTACATACTTTTAAAAGCACTCCAGGTGGCACAATTTCTTGAAGATAAGTTGGTCAGCTGGTCATTAAAGAAACAAGATTGTACTGCTATATCAACGGCTGAGGCTAAATACATGTCATTATCTGCTTGTTATTCTCAAGTGATCTGGATGTGCACTCAATTGCCAGATTATGGCTTTCGCTACAACAAGATTCCGATGTATTGTGATTCCAAGAATGCAATTGCTATATCATGCAATCCAGTACAACACTCACGCACCAAGCATATCATCATCCGGTATCATTTTATTAAGAAACACGTTGAATAGGGAACAATAAAACTTTACTTTGTCAAGACTGATTACCAGTTAGCGGATATTTTTACCAAAGCACTTGGAAAAGAGAAATATGAGTTTCTTGTCCGCCGACTCAGTATGAAATGTTTGACTCCATATGACTTGGAACGTCTTTACAAATTGTCTTCTTTAAAAAGTCAAACTAAAATAATTTTATGTACATAAAGTTTCAAAAACAACATAAAATTTTTAGAGTTAATTACATAGTTCGTCCCTGTGGTTTAAGCCAAATCCCTGATCTCGTCCCTATTTCTTTTTTCTTGCATGAATCGTCCCTATCTCGAAACTATGTAACACCGTTCGTCCCTATCTTCAGTCCCCTATCTCGAAACTATTTAACACACCTTTCTTAGCCCCTCATCAATCAATAATGGACGAAATGGTGTTACATAAGTTAATTACATGCGTTTCGTCCTCTACATTCTCTGTAAATAGGGACGAACGTGTTACATAGTTTCGAGATAGGGACGATTCATCAAGAAAAAAGCGAAATTGATAGGGCCCGAAAATCCGAGTCATGTTTGACCTAAACCACAAAAGACGAACCATGTAATTACCTCAAATTTTTCTACAAAATACTAAAATCAAATAAAAACTTCCAAAAACTCACACATTAGCAAAAATATGATTTTATTTTTTCAACAAATGTTCTCCTTCCCACCCCTGTTTTTTTTCACATGCAATCCATGTGCGCTTGCGTTTCTCCACAATAATCTGCTACGGCGTACAAGAGATCATAGATCCGAGGACTGAACTTATCTCATATGTCCAAAAATGGTTGTCAACGTGAAAACAATGAAGTTTGTACTAAAGTTTTCATTCAAAAAACTAACAATCAGAAAAAAGCATTTGTTATTTGTACATCTACCATCTTCATAAAAATCTCAAAGGTATTAAGAAAAAAAACGAAAAACAATGACTTCGAAGAATAAATCTTCTTCATTGGTAACAAATATAAAGCATTTTTAAAACTGATAGTTATTCGAGGGGGAGTTATTATTATTTTCATGAAAAACCAGACTTTGAAAAAGAGAAATAATAATCTTGAGGTTAAATATGTAAAGGGATCTAATTCCATGGAGGAGTTTGTGATAATTTTATAGATTTTAAATAAATCACAACACAAGCTAAGGGATTGAAGTTATAAAAAGATACATATTACTCGCAAATTCAACAAAGTCTACAAACCCGAAATCGGTAGTAAAGAAAGGGATCAAAAATGAGACGGCACTCATTTGCAATTACCAATATCCCGCGATTTCGTCCTCTTTCTCTAATAAATAACGAATTCAGAAGTCTTTCTCATAAGTGATTTAAATCGAATGCAAACCTTGTTTCTTATTCCAAATTTAAACAACAGCGTAAGCCTTTAGCGTATGCGTTGTATTGGCTTATTTTTCATAATCAATCATTTTATGCAATGATAAATATCACTAATTGATGATTTCGGAAGTTAGGGTTTCGGTACTCAAAGTATGATTAAGAATGAATTAGGGGTTGAATGATTGTGCATTTATTATCATAGGGATTCCTAATTGATTTTGACTGCTATGCCGTTCCTTTAACAATGTTTTGAATTAGTTTGATGATTTTGGAGTTTATTAACGAATGCGGTCTTGGTTTTAATGATAAACTCGGAACTTGGTTTTAGTTTGCTACCCTTATGTTATACCATTAAGGAATACCATGTCAAGTGGTAGAATGTAAGAAATATGGCATGATCATGGCATGGTCTGTAGACACCTCATATTGATTTTGGTGGTTACCTGTGCTTCAGTGTCTAATCAATCAAATTTAATATTACGATGAGTACTTTTAATGGTTCATTATATCTTGTCTATTATACATGTTGCTATTAATGGACACGCTAACCTAAAAGCCCTATATAAACTAGTCATCTCCCTACCCTAAAACACATGCAAGTAGAATCATTAGCTATCTATCAAACTCTTTATACTCAAGTGGGTAAAGGGAGATAAACTAGTTTATGCTTAAGGTGTTCTCTACATCATGTCAACGTCCACTACAACTTTCGGTATGTTGTACTCTTTCATCTTATCTATGTGTTTATTATGTTATTCTAAGATCCTTATGACATAATAGTTAATGCGTTCATTATGAATATTTGATACTAGTCTACACATAAAATTGATTACATATAACTCCTCCACCCTTAGTCGATTCTACTAAATATAAAAAATATTCAACCTTTTCTTGAAAATCTAAATTTCTTGAAAACTGAATCTATCGGCAAATCTTGAATCACTAATCTCTACACGGTTGACTTCTTAATCTGTGTATGGAAACTCTTCAATCATTAAACAATACACGACTGACAACGGCTGGCTATTCATTCACACCCTCAACCGTTTCTCTCTCTAAAAACGTACCCAACTAATAACACCCTCGCTTCTCTCTCTAAACTCAAACTCAAACCTACACATCCACCCCATATCTCATATCGTCCACCACCACCACACAAATCACAGCCAAACCCCACCACAATCGAGACCTCCCACCTCCATCAAAACCACCTTTATCGAAGCCCTCATATCATCGTACTACACCACCAAGACCCACGGCCACTGAAAATCCCATATCACCCAAGGTTGTTTCAAGTTTTGATGTTTTTATAGATTTATATATTTTATATCATTGTTTTATAGATCTGTATATTTTATATCATTGTTTTATGAAAATGACTTTTTGAAGGATAGTATTTATTAAAAAGTTTAATATAATTAATGAGAAAGTCTATTTTTTAGTTTAAAGCATTATAGATGATCTCGCATCACATGACACAACTTTGAAAAAAGAAGGTATCATGTAAGTGTGCATCTTTCACTTTAAGTATTCCAAGTTTGACCAAAAAGAGTGTAAATATATTTGACAAGTCTTGGACAAAACATATAGCGTACATAATAATTAACTTGCTTGCAATAAAGAGATAGACTCAATAGAGATAACTACATTATGTTCCTGCGGGGATTTAGTTTATCAACACAATATATTTTTTTAAAGAGTTTTTCTAACATGTGCACCAGGGGCACATGATAAGGTGGGGACAGAAGGCTATGTGTCACAGTTTGATTGGCTAGCATGTGATTGTGGGGCCTGATAATGATTAATAATAATGATTGATGACCAATGAGACTGTGACACGCAGCCCCTGTCCCCACCTTATAGAAAAACCCTTTTTTAAATGCAATGGATATGTTCTATTTCTTTTACAAGTAATATAATATAAAAAACACAATGCATGTCTAATGAGTTTTTAATAAAGGACTCAAGAACAACAATAGGTACAAGATTTTTGGGAAGTGCATGTGAGCTAGGTTAATGACACGATTTTTAGCATGTGCATGATGTAAAAATAATAGGTAGAGTAACTTGGGTCAAAGTCAAAGCATGATAAAGACCAATCAAGAACAACACCAATAACTCAACAAGAGTGTAATTGGAATTTTGTGTTGATACATTTATAGGATGAGGATCTCTCATGTTCAAAATGAACATGAGAGGGTAATGTTGAAATTGTATGAGTGTGAAAATAAAAGTGGGCCACCAATACAAAGTTTTTATTATATTTTAATTCACATACACACTCACAACATCTCAACATTACATTCTCATGTTCATTTTGAACATGAGAGGATCCTCATCCTTTAGGAAACCATATCAAAGCATGATAAAGACCGATTAAGAACAACAACAATAACTCAACAAGAGTATAATTGAAATTTTGTGGTGATACATTTAAAAATGATAGCAAACCGTATCATGGATACATCAAAAGAAAATAAACAAATTCATACTACAATTTTAAATGACTAATTCAACTTAAAACGCCGCTATCAAAAAACATTGCAACCATGCCATTAGAAAAAACATTGCAACAATGCCGTCGAAAAAATTATTCGCCTTCAAAATTTGGTCGAAACTACATACCGGTGCCTCTAGGCGCGGGTACTCAGATATTAAATATAACACTCAAATCTATAATTATTACAGTTTTAAATGACTAATTCACCTTAAAACGACGCTATCAATAAGGGCAAATCGTATAAAAGTGTACTATACTTTAGGTCAATTTGAATTTAATGTACTCAACTTTTTTTTTCTTAATTTAATGTATCAAACTTATTTTTTGAGCAATTTAAGGTTTTTTGACTTTTTTAAAAGTGATTACTAGTTATAATTTTAGTCGAAATGAATTTTAAAAGTTCAATTATAACAATACATCACTTTATTTAATCATTTCGGATGGAAAAAATGACCGATAACATCTTTCGAAAAGTCGAAAAACCTTAAATTGCTCAAAAAATAAGTTTGATACATTAAATCGAGAAAAAAAAGTTGAGTACATTAAATTTAAATTGATCTAAAGTATAGTACGCTTTTATGCGATTTGCCTTATCAATAATGCAACCATGCCATTTAAAAACAAAATTACAACAAATGTTTTTATATGTTATTTGATACATGTTAAGAATTTTTGTTTGAGTTAAATTATCGCATGTTACAACCGTTTGCAATTACATTTTGATATTTTCACGTTCTATGTTTGAACATTACACAAAACACGTATCATAATATCGCATATCTATAATTGTCTGCCGTTAAAAATTCCATTGCTATGCATGGGTACTCACCTAGTTATTTTATATAAGGATTACGTGTTAGCACGTTTTCGGGTGAACGGGTAACATTTTAGTCTAGATATATTCAATAATCACTTTTCTACACTGCACGTTGCTCATTTTATACAAGTTTGTGATTTTGACGGGCTAATAATCTAGTGCCTGTATGAAGTATAGTTATCCCCAACTACCACGTTGAAATGCATATATAAAGTATAGTTCTCCCCATTGCTTTAGGTATCATATAGACATCAAAAAATTATTACCTACCTACATAGAGATATGAATACATTTACTAGAAAAGGAGACAGTACAATGTCGGAAGGCCTTGCAAAGATATTGCAACTTCTGTATGGTTGTATGGATGGTGTCGCAATAAGATGTGCTTTAGAGCTCAACATTGCCGATATTATAAACAATCATGATGGTCCGATCAGTTTGTCTCAAATTGCTCGTGAGATTGACTCTCCATCATTAAACATCGATGGCCTCTCACGCCTTATGATATTCATGGTCCACAGACAAATGTTCGATCTAGTCCATCAACCAGACAACATAGAACCACTTTACTCCCTAAACATGTGTTCTATGTGGCTTGTACATAATTCCAAAACCACCATTGCACCATTAGCAATGATGGTTACAGACTCACCTTTATTCTCCCCTCTTTTTAACCTCAGTAAATCAATTGCAGAAGGTGGTACAACAATGATGAAGACATTTGGAGTCGATTTTTATGGTTTCCTTTCTGTCAACCCACAAGCTAACAACATCGTCAACGAAGCAATGGCATGTAGAACAAGACTTAGCATGGCTGCAATTATGTCGGACTATAAATTTGATGAGTTGAAGGGAACATTGGCCGACGTTGGTGGCGGTATTGGGGCCGCGATAAATGAGATTGTTAATGCATATCCACATCTTAAAGGTATCAATTTTGACATGCCTCATGTTATTTCTACGGCACCGTCGTATAAGGGAGTTACACACGTTGAAGGTGATATGTTTAAAGCTATCCCATCCGCAGATTCAATCTTTTTGAAGGTACTACTCGATCTCTAAAACAATAACTACCCAAAAATGTTTTTTCAATATTGTTGTTCAACTTTCCCACGAATTCTCAAATCCGGGCTGGGCACTTTAAGTATACGGTTAAGTAATATTTCTGTCCGAAATAGAAATATGATCGATGTTGATTATCGTTTATATATACAAGTTAATTCTACTGATAATCCAAAACATATATTTTGGAAGACTTTCTAAACCTAGCCCTAAGTACTATCCTTAAGAAAGATTATTTAGGACATACATAATTATGTTTTACTTTGCTGATAATCACCAACCAACTTGATGATAACCATCCGAACCATTTTGATGTATCATTATTTAAGCTTGTTTTTTGTTGTTAAACATGACTCTTTAAGGCTATGTTTAGTGAAAACCCATTATTAAATATCAACCGGCGTACATGAATAAATTGTTGTGCCATTTTGATATAACTTTGTGTATCACAGTGAATATTGCATAACTGGAGCGATGATGAGTGCATTCAAATACTTAAAAATTGTCGGGGTGCCATTCCTGAAAAGACTGGGAATGTTATTATTGTGGATATGATTCTACGACCAGGAAGAGATGGTATTTTTGAAGATACACATATCGTTCATGATCTACTCATGCTTTCATGCTTCGAGAAAGGGAAAGAAAGGACCGAAGTTGAATGGAAGAAAATATTGAGTGATGCAGGCTTTTCTCGCTACAATATCATCAACATTCCGGCAATTGAATCCATCATTGAAGCTTATGTAGATTGATGTTGTCGGCCTTAAGAACACCCATTCTAAAAAGCCTTTTATAATGTTCTATAATAATGTAAACCAAGTTGTGAACTTGAGTATTTGTGTTATGCATTTGTTTCTCTTCAAATAAACACACTTCCTTAGTGGCATTGCCTATCGTTCAGTTGACTATTTTCTATCTTTCAAAAAAGGCTTTCAACGTAGTAATAAATGTATGCATTCCATTCTAGCTCTTGAGTTATAGGACACTCAAACATGCGCTCGTTGTGTGATTTAATTTCTTAAGAAAAAATAAGTCCACACCCAGATAAAGTGCATGGATCATGGTTCCTTGTTGATCTAAACTGTAAACAACCTAAATTTAACATTATATTTGGTCTGGTTACAAAGTTTTTATATTCTTCATTTATGGTCAGTACTAATTTGAAATTTCTAGAGTGGTCAGCTTTGGTATGATCCGTATCTGGTCAGGGTTCCAACCAAATGGGCATCGATTGCGACAAACATTGTGGAAAGATACATCTGAAGTTTACACGTAAGTATCAATCACACTTTGTCTATAACCCCTCTTCTTTGAATGTTTTATTGATTAATGTACTAAAATTCAAAGTGTTAAAAACCGTGAAGTTTGGTCTTTAAATTGAACCCTCTTGCGCCTTTAACCATTGCTCTATCCTCTTGCGCCAATGATCCTCCTCTTCCTCTACACGACTTTCACTCGTTGTTGTAGAGAAGGACGTAAATGTCATTAACTAAAACAAAACCACTGGCGATACACAACTAAATGAGCCTCGGCTGTCTATTTTGTTTCCTAACCAACTGAAAACATCTGACCCATTACCATTTTTTAAAAGTTGCAGCTTATTTCAAACTACTTATCTTGGCTTCTAATCACGAATTCCATACACCCCCTAACTACCCAATTTTACAAATCACAACCTTATTATTCAACATAATCTATCTATATCTATACTCCTTATAAAGGAGATTTATCCAAATCACTACAAGAATTCTGTTGAATACCCACGAAAATCACCCATAGACGTTGATTCGTGGGTATTTACCCATAGATTACCCACCGATTAGCCATGACTAAGGATTTTAAAACCCAACAAAATGTACTCACGAACTTCCCACGAACTTGCCCATGAATTTACCCATTAAGTTGAATTTTGTGGGTAATTTGTGGGAAAATTATTCCCGCTAAAACATTTCTTGGATAATACCAGCATATTGCGTATCGTGTGTAAAAACATGTGGGTATTGTCGTGTGTAAATTTATTTACCCACAAAGTACTCGCATCTTTTTTTTACTTTTCGTGAGCAACTTGTTACTAAATAGAAAGTAACAACTAAACTTGTGTTTACACATCAACGTTATTGTTTGGCTTGAATTTTGTAGATTCAACAATATATAAAACACAATTCTAGCTTTAATGAAAATAACGTATCATTTGTTTGGAGTTAGAAAATTAACTAATAAGATCTTTTTAGTAATAGGCTAAAATAAAAAATTTATTTTACAATAACAAAATAAAATAGAAATTAGTGGAGGGAAAACTTCCGCTTCCAAAACAAAATATATGTAAATTTAAATTTGATTTCTCTCTCACATTTCCATGAGTCCTTAAATATCGAAATCCTCCAACTGCCACATCTCTCACCACTAAATAATCGTTGACAATAGTTTTACAAATTCATCTTCTTTCATATTATCTTGTATTTGTTAAACTATTACACAAAAGTAATTCTATATCCATGATCAGGTGAATAAATTTTTGTCCTTTGGGTTCATTTACAAGAGTTATCTTACGTTAACCTGTGTTAAGGTATACAATTATGTACTGTAGTAGTTTATTTCTCAGTTACTTTATTTAACTCCATCAAACGCCATTATAAAAGAAGTATATTTCTCGCAGGAAATATAAAGCTACAAGGGAGATTGGATCAGTGAAACTTTGAATTGAAACACTGAATGCATGATTTTAGAACCAGACTAAAGTTCTTATCAATTACTAGTATTACTAAAGTAGGGACATACTCATACTTTAGTCTATTGAATACGTAATAGGTTGTTCTTGACAATTTTTGATGTCATGAGCAAAGGGTTTGTCTTCTCAAAACAAATTTAATAATCTAATAGAATATAGTATAATGAAAGCTATAGTGGAATATAATTTTTTATGTGTATCTTTTGATCTGGTAGTGCTATATAAATGGTTATTTGAAGAATATTGAGATGATAGTGTCATGATTATTTTACAACATATGAAGCAGAGTATATTCATTTGTATATTGGATTTGATATGCAGGGAATGATAAAAATGATGGGTTCGAGTGAAGATAAAAAAACATCAACATATGAAATACACATAAGAGAGGTAAAGACGTGACCAATTCTACGAAGAAACGTCTATGGTGGATTGAGGTTCTAAAATATTGTAGTATCTTATGTGACATGCATATGTAAATTTAAGACTTTTGGAACAATCAAATGTTAGCTATGTAGCTTTTGTGGTTTATTTTTTGTATAACATGGATCGATTGATGTCATATCATTTGTTTAAAAGTATTTGTGTTTGTGATTATTCTTATGCGAGTACCGAGTACATATATATGAGATAACCTCTACATATATATAAAGTTGTCAAACATTAATTCTCATGGATTATTTTATAGTAGTACGGTGGATAAATCATATAATGGAAACCTAAAATTGGATTTAGACACCATGAATTCGTATTTAACCCATGTATATATTCTCTGATAATTTACTCAGGAATTCCACACGACTGATTTTGTGAGTATTTTCGTGGTCACATATGAAATCCCACAGAAAATGCACCCACGGATTTGGCACAATCCCCCACCAACTATGTTGTGGGTAAACTTACCCACGGCTCGAAATTTTTGTGGGTGCATAATTAGCCTCGAAGGTTATACCCATGTATAAACGTTCGTGGGTAATCCGTGGGTATTAGCAAGTTACCCACGATTTTTGTTCTTTTAGCCACCATTTTTGTTCGTGGGTATTTGACAGATTTCTTGTAGTGCACACAACTTAAGCAGAAACCGGGTCAATACATATGCTGTCAGAATCACAATGTTGATTGCTGACATTGAAGACGACATCAT
>BQNB010035057.1:0-51148 GCA_026074375.1 Tanacetum coccineum
ATAAAAAGGATAAGCATGGGGTGCCTCCCACGAAGCGCTTGTTTATTAAAGAGTCCCCTAGCTTGACTCATTATCACAAGGTACATCATGGAGGATAAAAGTGAGGGTGAAGGAATTCCAAGAGGTGGAAACCTCCCCAAACTAGGTATGAAAGATATACCGTAGCATTTTTGTTCCCAGGTTCAAAAAACTTTTTAGAAAAGAGTTTCAAAAGAAAAAATGTGAACCCGGACAATGCTTTGGTAACATGAAAGTCTATTAAGGGTGGGTGGAGTGGGTCAAAAACATCGTAGTGGTGTTCATGTTGATCCTGCCAAGATCAAAGCCATTAAGAGTTGGGCTGCACCAACGACGTCAATGGAGGTGAGGTAATTTCTTAGATTGGCTGGGTATTATCGGAGGTTTATTGAAGGGTTTTCTTTGATTTCTAAGCCACTGTCTAAGTTGACTCAGAAAAATAAGAAATACGAGTGGGGAAAAGAAGAAGAAGAAGCTTTTCAAATGTTGAAGCAGAAGTTGTGTAGTGCACCGATCTTAGCATTGCCCGAAGGAACGGAAGATTTCATGGTGTATTGTGACGCATCTCTTAAAGGTTATGGAGCCGTGTTGATGCAAAGAGAGAAAGTGATAGCGTATGCTTCTAGACAATTGAAGGTCCATGAAGAGAATTACACTACTCACGATTTGGAGTTAGGAGCCGTTGTTTTCGCTCTTAGATTATAGAGACATTATTTTTATGGGACGAAGTGTGTGGTTTTCACTGATTACAAGAGCCTATGATATATTCTGAATCAGAAAGAGTTGAACTTGAGACAACGAAGGTGGATTGAGTTGTTGAGTGATTACGATTGTGAAATTCAGTATCATCCTGGAAAAGTGAATGTGGTGGCTGACGCCTTAAGTCGGAAGGGAAGGAATAAGCCATTACGTGTTCGAGCTTTGATAATGACTGTTCAGAATGATTTACCGAAGCATATTCGTGGAGCTCAGGAAGAAGCAATGAAAGGAACAAATGTAAAAGCCGAAAATTTAAGGAGATTGATTAAGCCGATATTTGAATTTCACCCTGATGGAACACGTTGTTTTGGGAATCATGTTTGGTTGTTGCGATACAGTGGATTAAGAGATTTGGTTATGCATGAGTCGCATAAGTCCAAGTATTCTATCCATCCGGGATCGGATAAGATGTATCAAGATTTGAAGTTGTTGTATTGGTGGCCGAATATGAAAGCGGATATTGCCACATATGTTAGTAAGTGTTTAACTTGTGCGAAAGTTAAGGCCGAGCATCAAAAATCGTTTGGGTTGCTGCAACAACCTAAGATTCCTGTTTGGAAGTGGGAAAGAATTACTATGGATTTTGTGAGCGGACTGCCGAGAACGCCGAGTGGGTATGATACGATTTGGGTTATTGTCTACTGACTGACCAAATCAGCTCATTTCCTGCCTATGAAGAAAATGGATAGTATGGAGAAACTTACGTGACTGTACTTGAATGAAATAGTGTGCAGGCATGGTGTACATGTTTCGATCATTTCAGATTGAGATAGCCATTTTTACGTCAAATTTCTGGAGATCGCTTCAGAAGGCGTTGGGGACAAATTTGGATATGAGTACCGCTTACCGCCCTCAAACGGATGGTCAAAGTGAAAGGACAATACAAACCTTGGAAGATATGTTGCGTGACTGTGTGATTGACTTTGGAAATAGTTGGGATTGCCATTTGCCATTGGTCGAGTTCTCATATAACAATAGTTATCACACGAGTATTAAGGCTGCACCATATGAAGCTTTGTACGAAAGAAAGTGTAGATCACCTGTATGTTGGAGTGAGGTTGGGGACAGCTAATTCACCAGACCAGAGTTGATCCGTGATACGACTAAGAAGATTATCCAGATTAAGAATCGTTTGTTAACTGCTCGTAGTCGCCAGAAAAGTTATGCGGATAGAAGACTTAAGCCGTTGGAATTTGAAGTTGGTGATATGGTATTGCTCAAGGTCTCACCATGAAAGAGCGCTGTGCATTTCAGATAGCGCGAGAAGTTAAGTCCACGTTACATTAGGCCATTTAAGATTATAGCTAGAGTGGGTCCTGTCGCTTATACGTTGGAGTTGCCTGAAGAATTGAAGGGAATTCATAGTACTTTTCATGTTTCGAATCTTAAGAAGTGTTTAGCGGAAGGTGATGTTGTAGTTCCGATGGAAGAAATTCAACTTGATGATAAGTTGCATATGATTGAGGAACCAGTAGAGATTGTTGATAAAGAGGTTAAGCGACTTAAGCAGAGTCGGATACCTATAGTTAAAGTTCGTTGGAATTCGCAAAGAGGTCCAAAATTTACTTGGGAACGTGAGGATCAGATTAAGAAGAAGTACCCTCATCTCTTTACAAGTAAGGACAAAGCGGAGAGAGTGGATGAGACGAGCTGAGTGCCGGGACGTCACTCCTTAAAGGTGGGGAGAATGTAACAACCCAAGTTTCAGGTCAACGTCTATCCCTAGCCTAAGATAGTTATTTTTAATTACGTAAATAATTATAGTCATTATGCTATATGTGGTTGATTAGAATTTCCATTTATTGGTGAATTTCATTTCGTGATTTAGTTTCTATTTGTTTTTAGCATTTAAGAAAATAAAAAAAATGTATTTTATTGCTCCGAGAGCGTAAATATGTTAATTTTGTATTTTTCGTCGTTTCCCCGAGTTTTTTGTAAAAACTATGTTTAAAGGTTGTGATTTACGAGGTTTAATGTTTTATTAAAGGTTTTAAACTATATTTAGTGGGACGGATTTAAAATATTTACAAACGTGATGTTACCCGTGTTTGGTTGGCTAAGTAACGAAAATATAACCATTTTGTATTAAACTTGCAAGGACTTATGAAAGGAGGGGTTAAAATTGCCAATTGATCAAACTTGTATTCTATAAATACTAGCACATACACACACATAATTCTTTTACTAAAATTTTCATCCTCTCCTTTTCTCCTTCTTGTTGTCGTTCGAAATACAACCCACACACACAAATCATTGCCAAAACTTTGTTACTTACATGCATTTAAATCCGATTATACCATTTTAATCCTTGTTCAATCCTCTACAAATCCCACTTAAGAAACCTCACATGCAATGAGTATTTAAGAAGTTGGGTTTTTGGTCAATTTCTATTGATTTGGTGTATAAGGAAGTGTTTCTAGTTGTTAGATTAGTGTTATTTTGAAATGGTTTGATTTGAAAAGGGGTTTTGGTTGGTCTTTATGGTTCGTCCAATTCTAAGCAATAACGGGGAAGCAAAGTCGAGTCTTGTTATTGCTTTGTGAGTACTTGTTTATGTTTATGTCTTGATTAATTAGATGATTACTACATGTATGTAATTATAGCTAGTTGATTCAAGTGCAAAATGGGTTTGAAAGTATTTCAAGTGTGAACATATGTTTGATGGTTTTAGTACATGTTTTTAGGCTAGTTAAACATGTTGGAATGGTTGGATTTTGGTAAAAACAAGTTTTGATGTGACTTTGTGTTGACTTTTGTTGACTAGAAAGTTTGACTTGACCATAGCATGTCGAGAAAATTTTGAAATCTAAATTAGGCTTTTGAATATGATAAAGAATGTTCTAAGGTCTGTTTTGATATAAGGTAGGCTTTGTAACTCCTAAAAACGAAGATTTTACGGCCGAGTCAAGTTTGAGTTATTTTTGGGTAAAAAGTCAACTACGAAGTTTGACTTTTGAAAGTCAAACTTACGTATACTTTTGAATATAGTTTATAACACGCAAAGGATTCGTAATGTTAGTTAAACTAAGGTGAAATGATAAGTTTGGGTATTATTATCTTTACTTTCGGCAATCTTTCTAAAAACGAAAACTTCATTGAAAACGTTGTGATATTATTAAGTAAGTCAAAGCGAAATGTTTTGCGTCGCACTTGGAGATTCTAGTATATGATTGTGTATACGTAATAGTGATATATATATATATATATATATATATATATATATATATATATATGTGTGTGTGTGTGTGTGTGTGTGTGTGTGTGTGTTAAAAAATAAGAAGGAATAAGAAGTAACTATAGCGCTATTCGAGATGCAGCGACTTAATACTAGATTGCATCTCTATAATCTTAGATGCATTATAACGCATCATAATGTGTTTTCTAGCTTTTAATTAGATGCATATACATATATTAGATGCATTTCATTTTTTCTCTTGTTTTTTGTTCCTCTGCATGTGCCAAAATCATAAAAATCAATTTGCACCATCTACGCATCAAATTAACGTTCGAAACTCAAAATGGTGCATCTAAATGAATAAAAATGCATCTAATGCAAGTCGTTGCATCTCAAATGTGTGATTTTAGTTACTTCTCACTACTTCTTATTTTAAATTTCTTCTCACTGGATCCCTATCTCTCTCTCTCTCCTTATATTTTATATTATTTATATATATTATATATATATGATTTAGCAAAGTATGCAATATATGATACGTTATACTTTTAGTCACGTGCCGCTATATATGTACTATATAGGTCGCGGTCGAGACGTGAAGTTTATTGCGCTTGTTGATTGATTGATTGAATTGGATCATTTGCTTAAGGTGAGTTCATAGCCTCGCATTAAATTCTTTTAAATGTTTTTAAACCCGCGAGGGGGATACATGTTTGTTTTATAAATCGAACACATATGATTTTATGGTATGCTGGACCCGATTATGAGATTGTTTCTGCATAAGTTGCTATTGTCGAAGTCCCTTATTTCATGAACCGTTAATTGCCTTGTTGTGAGGTAAAAGCTAATGCATTAAATAGATCTATTGGGTTTGACAACCTTGTATGGGGTTTGAATCCTTGTGACCACCCTGTCAAACGGACATTTTGTTATTAGAAATTAGTAGGTATATGACAATAATACCTTGTTTGGGGCACCTTTTTAGCATATGAAATGCCATATGTTTTGTTAATGTTCGGTGTCGTGAGCTTATTACGTGAAAGAAAAGAAGTTGCTATACATTGCATTTGTTGCTTTGTTTTCCCGAGAACTAATAATGTGTTCAAAGGTTTTTACTTATTGATTAATTTAAACTCTATGAATTTTACTCAACTTTGTTGTTGACGTTTTAAACATGTTTTATCCCAGGTAACCAAGGCTAAAGGCAACAATGGCGTAGAGGTGTCGTGCGTGTAGTGATGGATTTTATGGAAAGACTTCTTGTGTGTTCCGGTCTTTAAAAAACAATATCTCATGTGGTGTTTAAAACAATGTCTTTTATTTGAAAACAATATGTTTTTCATGGTTTGTAATAGACGGTGGTTGCGATTATGTGGGACCTAAACGCACTTTTAACTCTGAATATTTATGGAACACATGTTTGGTAAACGTCTTATTTGAGTCGTTTTCTATTATCATGGTGACGGATGCTAATTAGTTACACTAAATTGCTAATTTCCTCTGCGCAATCCGATGCCCCTCGGGGTGGGTGTTACATATAAATAACTAGAATGCATCACGTATAAATGGCTGGAATGCCTCACATATAAATTGCCGAATGCACAACGTATAAATCACTGAATTTAAATACGTATAATGTGCTGGATTCAAATAAGTATAAATCGCTGGATTCAACTTGTTTAAATCGCTGGATTCAAACAATGTTTATAAAAAGCCGTCTTCAAACACTTCAAATCACTTAAAAACACAAATTTTGATGTTTTTACATGAAATCACTTGTACTTCTTGCTATTCTAAGACTAGGAGAACCTTAAAACACAAACATTATGATTTTAACACAAAAAAATTTCCGAATCAAGATTTTGGACTCAAAAACTAGTTTGAACCAAAAATACTAAAAAAATAAAGATTTGTGATGTTTTGAAAGTTATGCTTTTAAACCAAGCTCATACTATGATAGATAAACAAGAAAGTACTGAACTTTATGGTATTAGAACACACAAAATATGAAATCTTTTGTATATGGTTCAAACAAAAAACGCACGCACAAAACCAAGTAAACAAACGCACACAACACCAAACTATATCATCCCATGGCTCATGATACCAATTGTAGAATATTGATTATCTAATCTTACACACAAAAGAATGAAGAACTAGAGAGAGAAAGGAGGGATGAACACTTCTTGAGAGAGAAAGGAAAATGAACAAAAATTAGATTAAGAAAAGTGAACAACCTACCCTCTCTAAAGCATGGAGAGTGGTATAAATACTTAGTCTATGGCCGGCCATGGTATTCTTGATGGGCTTACCATGGGCCTTGGGCCTTACTAGCTTATTTAAGTTCTAACAATTATACTACGAGCCCGTCATACAATAATTATGGAAGTGACAGATGTTGGGATTAAAAGTCTTCTTGATGCTGTTAGAATTACTGCTGCTCATGTTTGTGTTAATGCTGCTCAGCTGGAGTTAGTACTGCTTAGAGACTTCAAAGAAAATATACTAAGTAGTTACTACTGCTGGTACAAAAGTTAATGCTGCTAGTGAAAGTTACTACTGCTAGTACAAAGACTGCTTGAAGTTAATGCTGCTGAAGAGTTACTACTGCTCAAGAAAATATTCTAAGTAGTTAGTACTGCTAGTGTTAAGTTAGTACTGCTAGTGTAAGTTAGTACTGTTTGTTAGTACTGCTTACTTGATATGTATTAGTTATTTATAGAAAAGATTTTATATACTTAGGAAAGTATTGTAAGCCGAGTAGGACTCCTTGGTGTATAAAAGGAGGTCCTAGGGCATAGAGATTGAAGTACCAACACCAGAACCAGTACCAACACCAACACTAGTACCAACACCAAAACTAGTACCAAAACTAAAAATCAATCTTAGTCGTATAATTCTTAGCTTCAAGGTCTTTGTAACCCTAATACTTTAAGAGTATTCGTATTATTATCATAAATAATATTGGAGCTTGTTTGTTGAATTATATGTTCATAGAATTATTGTTTCATTGATAATTCTTCTCAATATTAAAGATTAGATTCCGCATAATCTTTAATACATTTAAACAAAGTTTCTACTATAGTTGTGTTAGATTTATCTAATACAACTAAACCTTAAACAAGCATTAAGGAATTCAATCTATTAAAGTGGGATCAACAAGTGGTATCAGAGCTTGTTAAGAGGCTTTAAAAGAGAAGAACCTGTGTTTATACACAAGATCTTTTTCTAAAAGATATGGATCAAGATTCTGCACACATGGTGGCTGCATCCAAAGTTCCCATGCTCAAACCTGGTGAGTATGAGATCTAGAGGATGAGGATTGAACAATATATCCAGATGATAGACTATGCCTTATGGGAAGGCATAAAGAATGGTGCAACCTTGCCAAAAACAAAAATTATGGAAGGAGTTATGACAGAGATGCCTATTACATCTACTGAAGAAAAGGCTCAAAGAATATTAGAGGTAAAAGCTAGAAGTACTTTAATGATGGGTATTCCTAATGAACATCAGTTAAAGTTTAACTCTATAAAGGATGCTAAGAAGTTGCTAGAAGCCGTTGAAAAGAGATTTGGTGGGAATGCAGCTACTAAAAAGACTAAAAGGAATCTCTTAAAGAAGTAATATGAAAACTTCACTGCTCTAAGTTCAGAGATGCTTGATCAAACTTTTGATAGGCTTCAAAAGCTTATGAGTCAGTTGGAGCTTTTAGATGAAAAACTTTCACAAGAAGATGTTAATCAAAAGTTATTAAGAAGTTTGTCACCTGAATGGAATACACATGTTGTAGTGTGGAGGAATAAAGATGATTTGGATACAATAAGCATGGATGATCTCTACAACAACCTCAAGGTGTATGAACCAGAAGTTAAAGGGATGTCTAGCTCAAGTTCAAGCATACATAATATGGCTTTTGTGTCCTCTTCAAATAACAACACTAGCAGCACTAATGAATCAGTTAATACTGCTCATAGAATTTCTACTACTAGCACTCAAGTTAATCCTGCTAACTCTACAAATTTTGATAACTTGAGTGATGCTGTTATTTATGCATTCTTTACTAGTCAACCGAATAGTTCTCAACTTGTTCATGAGGACTTGAAACAAATCCATCCAGATGACATGGAAGAGATGGATTTGAGATGGCAAATGGCCATGTTGACTATGAGGACAAGAAGGTTTTTAAAGAATACATGAAGGAAGCTTACTGTTAATGGCAATGAGACTATTGGTTTTGATAAGTCCAAAGTGGAGTGCTACAATTGCCATAAGAGGGGACATTTTGCTAGGGAGTGCAGAGCTCCAAGAAATCAAGAAAACAAGAACAAGGAAATCTCAAGAAGGAGTGTGTCTGTGGAAACATCTACTCCCACAGCTTTGGTGTCATGTGATGGTCTTGGTGGATATGACTAGAGTGATCAGGCAGAGGAAGGGCCTAATTATGTACTCATGGCTTTCTCATCTCCAAGTTCTGACTCAGAGGTATCCAATGGTTATATTTGTTCAAAGTCTTGTTTGGAAACTATTGAACTTCTTAAATATCAAAATGATTAACTATTAAAAGATTTAAAGAAATATGAGTTAATGGTTCTAGGATATAAGACTGGTTTAGAGTCAGTGGAAGAAAAACTTAAAGTTTATAAAGCAAATGAGTCTATTTATTTACAAGATATTAAGGGCTTAAAGTTTGAAATTCATGTAGGAGAAATAACTATTAGAGAGCTTAGGAAGAAGCTTGAAAAAGTTCAAAAAGAAAAAGATGGCATTCAACTTAATGTAGATAAATTTGAACATGCATCTAAAAGTTTAAACAAGCTCATAGAGTGTCAGATAGTTGACAATTGAAAGAAAGGTTTAGGATATGAAAATTATAATGCGGTTCTACCTCCCTATACAGAAAATTTCATGCCTCCAACACCTGGTTTGTCTTTTACTGGTTTAGATGAGTTTGTTAATGAGCATGTAGTTGAGAACTGTAAAATATGTCTAGTGAAGAAGAGCCTAAGGTAGTTAGGAAGAATGATGATGCCCCAATTATTAAAGAATGGGTGTCAGATGATGAGGAAGAGGATGTGCCTCAGCCTAAAATTAAAAAGAAAACAGTTAGGCCTAGTATTGTTAAGAAAGAGTTTGTCAAATCTAAACAACAAGAAAAATCTACCAGGAAAACTATTAAACAAGTTAAGAAACATAGGCAAAACACTCACAGTCCAAGAGGCAATCAAAGAAATTGGAACAATTAATAGCTAAACGTTTTAGGGTACCATGTTGGTGTCTGGTACTACTTTTTATTCATAGGTCGACACAAGAATTTAGGGTTGTGACACAAATACAACAGGTATGTTCTTTAGTGTTCGTTTTCAAAGTAAAAGCAAGTTCAAGACGCAACTTAGGATCTGTGTTCTATGGTATTGTCTTGATGCAGTCTGGTATCAAATTTTTTATAGCAGCAGGTTTACAACAGGTTGATGATTAGCTGTGATGTTACATCTATTGTATACTGATTGGTTATTTAATGGTTTTTTGGTGATCGTTATTGAAGTTGGTAACCAATAGAAGGAAAGAGACTCTTGATTGATTGTTTATGGCAGTTTGGTATTCATTAATGTGTATTGGTGTTACGACAAAAGAAGGTTCAGTAGGTATAGCTGATGTTTGGTGATCACTGGTGGTTAATGGAAGAATAAGATCTGGTATGATGCAATCTTATTGGCTGCTTGATGCTTATGATTAAGGTTTCGAGCATATTAATACTGATGGTTTATGATTGCTGCTCGTGCTAGTTAATATTACCAATATGTATTAATGCTGCCAGTTTAAGCATTACTGCTGCCCATACACATTAGTGCTGCTATATATATAGGTTAATGATGCTTGTGTTCGTTAGTAGTGTCAAAGGCTTGTTAGTGCTGCCAAGCACATACTTACTGCTGCTATTACGTATTACTGCTGCTATTGAGCCAAAAGGAAGGATTACTTGTACTGCTAACGAATTTGGATGAAATCGTATTAGATGCTTGGGATCAACAAGGTTAAAGCAGATTGTTTATACTAGTTGTTATCTATTGTAGAAGCTTGGTGTTTATGTTTGGATTGGTGAAGACTGGTTTGATTATGGATTTGTTAACCCTAAGTGTTTTAAAGCTACCAGTACTGCTAGATTTGGAAAAGCAGTTACTACTATTCTTTTTGGTTGTGGCTTATTAAGTTTGTACTGCTAGCATTAAAAAGAAGTTTAGTTAATACTTCTTGGGCTTTATGGATTTAATACTGCTAGCTCTATTCGATATCAGATGACACACACATGGTTTGGATCTCAGATAGAATAGGATGCTTTGTTTAAGGGGAAGCTAACAGATTGATTTTGGTTTAAATGTTCTTAAACGTTTAAAAGGATCGTTTTTAGATTGGTTGTATAATTGGTTACGGAGATGATTGTTTATGACTTATTTGATGACGAAGTGGAATTACTTGGGTACATATTCTTATCATATCTTAAACGGCTTACAACGTTTGAAGATAACTTATTTGTTTTATATGGATGTTAACAAAGACTTGCAAAATCTAGCAATGTGTGATTTCTCTTATGGTGCTCAATGCTCACATTTGCTATCACTTAAAGGTGTTACATTGTAGTGGTCAGTGTCTCATATAGTTGAGGATTTTGTCAAGAGATTGTGGTCTACTTATACTTTGGTCTACGTATGAGTTTGGAGTCACGTAGATAGTACAAGTCATAAGACACAAGTTTGGGTTATTCTACTTCTACATCAAGTTTGTTATACTGAGTTTTCTCCATCAGTAATCATTACAAAGAGCCTACAGAATTTGAAGATTCAAAAGATGGTAAACATATTGATTTTAGGGGAAGCTTATTGACAAAGTGTTTAACCATCAGGATATGTTCATGCACCACTTGAGGTGAAAGGTTTCATTACTACTGCTAGTTGTTTATTACTACTACTAGTTTAAGTTTCTACTGTCTTAAGTTCATTTATCTTATTATGCGTCATGGAGGGTAATTTGAGATATTGGAAGGCTGGATTAGTAGTGTAGTATATGATTTGTAGTTGTAAATATTCAAGTTGCTTATCTTCACAAGACCCCTAATGGATTATGACAAAAAGGGGAAGAAGATTACAAAGATTGAGATTTGCAGCTTATTATGTGTGGTGGCATGGCAAGGTTACAAAGGAAATCTGAATTAAGGGGAAGTTTGTTTCATTCAGGGAGATCCATGATCTCAACTTTAGGGGAAGCTTTGATTTCATCAGGCTTTATGACGAAGTTCGTACAAGAACATGTTTGTTTTGTCATCATCAAATAGGGGAAGATTGTTGGGAAATCTAGATTTGATGATACAAAAGAAACAAGTAATGAAACAAAAGGACTAAAACAGAAAATAAGAATTCTACAAATATGAAGGATTCTGGAAGATCTCCTTATGAAGATAAAAGATAACAGAAGATCAAGTTAAATGTTTAAAAGATTTAATTGTCTAATGTTTATCCCTTTGTAAACCTAGATATCTCTGGTATATAAAGAGATATCAGGTATTAGGTTTTAGTTGTGGTTTTGTAAATACAGAAAAAAAACGTGTGTGTGTATCCTAAGGGAGATGTAGACATCTAGTTATTGTGTGGTATAGCCTCAAGGTCAAGGTAACTTGATCCCTGTTATTGTTGAGTAACACGATCTATACTGATTATATAGATTTGAGGCTTGGTGGAAACGTATGGTAATAAAACCTTGTTCAATAACATTGATGTTCTTATTTATATTCCGCTGCATGTTATCAATCTTTGTTATTCCTAGATATAAGTTCTAAACAAACTAAGCTTAAACAATCCTAACACTGTTTGGAACAATGCCCAAAGGGTGAATCATCAAATCTTTGCTAAAAAGACTCACCCCTATGCTAAAAAGAACATGGTTCCAAGAGCAGTACTAATGAAGTCTGGATTAGTATCAGTTAATACTGCTAGACAAGTTAATACTGCTCACTCAAAAACAACAGTGAATGCTGCTAGACCAATGCCATATCTTTCTAAAATAGCACATTTAACTGTTAAGAGGCCTATTCATAAGAACACAACATTTAAAAACAGTAATATTAATCAAAGGGTTAATACTGTTAGGGGTAAAAAATTTAATACTGCTAGGCCAAAAGCAGTAGTTAATGCTGTTAAGGGAAATAATTTTAATGCTGTTAAGGCCTCAACTTGTTGGGTTTGGAAACCAAAGAATAAAGTTTTAGACCATGTTTCTAAACATAACAGTTCATCAATCACCTTAAAAAAGTTTGATTATATTGATGCACAAGGCAGATCCAAGTCATTGATGGCTTGGGTCCCCAAAAGAAACTAATTTTCTTATCTAATGTGCAGGGCAATCCACAAATGGATTTACAAGATCAATGAGTGATTGATAGTAGATGCTCAAGGCATATGACATGGAACATGTCATATCTTACAGACTATGAAGAGATAGATGGAGGATATGTTGCTTTTAGAGGGAATCCTAAAGGAGGGAAAATCGCAGGAAAAGGAAGAACCCAAAAAGGTAATTCATGCATTGAAGGATCCAAGCTGGATAGAGGCTATGCAGGAAGAGCTTCTACAATTCAAGTTACAAGAAGTTTGAACTTTAGTGGATTTACCAATTAGAAAAAGGGCTATAGGCTCTAAATAGGTTTTCAAGAATAAAAATGATGAAAGGGGAATTGTGATAAGAAATAAAGCAAGATTGGTTGCTCAAGGATACACACAAGAAGAAGGAATTGACTATGATGAAGTATTTGCCCCTGTTGCAAGAATTGAAGCAATTAGACTATTTTTAGCTTATGCTTCATTTAAAGATTTTGTAGTGTATCAAATGGATGTAAAAAGTGCTTTTCTCTATGGGAAGATTGAAGAAGAAGTGTATGTATGTCACTCATCAGGATTTGAAGATCCAAACTTTCCAGATAGAGTATACAAGGTTGAAAAAGCATTGTATAGACTACATCAAGCTCCTAGAGCTTAGTATGACACTTTGTTAACATATTTGTTGGACAATGGGTTTCAAAAAGGGAAAATTGACAAGACCTTATTCATCAAAAGGCACAAAGGTGATATTTTGATGGTCCAAGTTTATGTGGATGATATCATCTTTGGTTCAACTAAGAAGGAGCTATGCTTTGCATTTGAGAAGTTGATGCATGAGAAATTTCAAATGAGTTCTATGGGAGAACTTACATTCTTCTTGGGATTACAAGTAAAGCAAAAGAAGGATGGCATATTTATTAGTCAAGATAAATATGTTGAAGAAATTTTAAAGAAATTTGGGTTTACAGAAGTCAAGACTGCAAGCACACCAATGGAAACTTAAAAGCCTCTACTCAAAGATGAAGATGGTAAAGAAGTGGATGTTCATATGTATAGGTTGTTGATCCTAATCCTTGATCGATTCCTTAGGTTGTTTAAGGTTAAATTACCTTGGATAAATCCAAAATAACTTGTTGTAGAAACTTTGTATGTATACTAAAGTGTATGCGGAATCTACACCTTAATACCTAGAAGTATTATGAATAAAACAGTAATCGTGAATAAACAAAGATATAACCAAATGCTCAAATATTATTAGATCAATAATACGAGTACACTTCACTAGTACTAGGGTTTACAACCTTGAAGCTTTTCTAAATTGACTTGACAACTTGTATGCAAAACGTATATCTCAACTAATGCCCTAGGACCTCCTATTATAGATTAAGGAGTCCTAGTCGGCTTACAATACATTCCTAAGATATCATAATCTTTTCTAAACATAAACGTAATCTCTTAAACAAATAAATTATGTATATCTTGTACAAAAATATCTCAATACTTATCTTTACAAGTATTCTTGTTCTCCAAACAATCTTTATCTCTTTAAACCGTCTTATCCTCTTGACAGTAGTAAGTCTTCTAGCAGTTGTAATCCAGCAACATAAACTTTTGTACCAGCAGTACTGATAAACATAAGCAGTAGTAACATTAGTACTAGTAGTACTAATATATACTCACAGTAGTAACATGTACTAGCAGTCTTAACATTACTACTAGCAACACTAACTACTTAGCTTATATTTTAATCTTCAACTCTGAGCAGTCTTAACTTTAACTAACAGCAGTAACTTTATACTAACAATACTAATTTATACTAACAGTAGTAACTAGCAGTGGTAACTTTATACTACCAGTACTAACTACTTAGCATAATTTCCATTATGTACCTGAGCATTAGTAACTCTAAGAATCCTTGAAGTCTTTTAAGTCCTAATAATCCTCCCCTAAACTTGATGTTCATCTTCTGAATCTTCAAGTTTCTTTGTTAAAAGTCTTCATCACTATTAGGAAGATGCATTCAAACCTTTTATTGACCCTTTTGCTGTTTTACCATAAGCTTGAGTAGTTGATAGCACATCTCATTCCAATAATCAATTTGAAGTTTCTTGTTTAACATATTCGTGATTGTTATTGGTGTGAAGGGATATCTCTTTTCAACTAACATAAAGATGTACACATTTCTAAACCTTACAAAGTATACTCCACATGAATCATACAACTTCTAAATAGTCACTGTATATCCTTGTAGATTTCTCTATACATCACTCTTTATGTTTGGTTCAAACATGACTTTTAAATTACCCCACAACACTCTTTCATGTTCATCTTCAGGCCTAGTATCACCATGCTTTGTTTTGACCAACTTCCAAAGAGTCTCCAAGTCTTCTCTGTCAATATCCTAAAGCATCCTAATCATTGAAGAATATCTCTTGGAACTTCCATCTGCTCTTATCAATTGATAATGTACCATTATTCCTTCTTTAAGAAGCTTGTATTCAACAATCACTGGTGGTTTGGTAGCAAGTGGTATAGCATCAATTGCTATATCATCATCTTTAACTATCACCAAATGCTTTTTCAGCTCAGCTTCATCATCTACTTAAACTTCTTCATGCTCATCTATCTCTTTATTATCCTCCATTCTTTGTCTCTTTGAAGATTCTTGTTGTTGCTCTTTCCATGCTCTTTTCTTACCAAGTATCTTCTTTCTGCTGCCTTTAGCTTTCTCCTCACTACTTTCTGCCTTCTTTGACTTATCAGATTTCAGTTCATTCTCTGTTCCTTTAAAACTTTATTATGTTTCCTTTTTGATTTTTACTACTTCAGAATCCATAGGAATGAAAGTATTTACTCTCCTCATTTCATTATCAAACAACTTTTAGATCTCTTCATAGCTCTTGCTCTTCAACTGATTATGTTTGTATCCACCTATGTTTTTTAGATAGGTAGACATTAGATTCCTATTTTGAGCTTTAGTAGGTGGCTTTCTTCTTTTCTCTTCAGCTCTAAGCATTGCAAAGTGTTTCTTTCTTTTGTTCATAAGCTCTACAAACAGTCTTGATCTTTCTTCAATGGTTATCTCTCCTTGTTCTTTAGTTTGTAGCCTCTGAGCTAACTCAAAATCTGCCTCCATCATAGCTTATGTATTATCCCATGACTCAATCAAAGCTATGTTGGCTTCTTCTTCCTGTTTCCTTGCAAGCCTTTCTTCTTCTATAAGTTCAGCCTCTAACTGAGCCTGAAGATTTCTTGCAAAATCTTCATCAAGCTTGTGTATTATCCCATGACTCAATTAAAGCTATGTTGGCTTCTTCTTCCTGTTTCCTTGCAAGCCTTTCTTCTTCTATAAGTTCAGCCTCCAACTGAGCTTGAAGATTTCTTACCAAATCTTCATCAAGAGCAACTTGATCTTTTCTTTTCAGAGGTACTTCAGGCTCAATCATGATTGCTTTGCCTTTGTCTTTAATCATTGAAGGTTGTGATTCTTGTGGAATTCTGAATTCACTTGGCTCCTGAACTACAACCTCTCTAGCCTTGGGTCTTGTAGTTGTTGTTGTTGTAGCAGCAGTAGTAACAACTTTAGGTTTAGCTGCTTTGATCTGAATAAGTGTCTGAGCCAAAGTTATTTCTTCAATAGTTGTAGGAGCAACACTATCTTCAACACTAGTATTTACCTCTCTTTCCTTTGCATTCTACTCTTGTTTCTCACCAACTGGCATTACCACACCTATCTCATCACCATGAAGATCATTTGTATTAAACATTTCTGCATCATTTGACCTCCATTGGGTTTCATTAACTAAAGAAACATCAGCATCCTTATCAATGTCTTCAATACTCCTCCCCTGTTTGGATGCATCGTCATGATCACCCAAACTATCTTTATCCTTAGAGGATTCAACTCTTCTAGACATACCAACTTTTCTTAGTCTTTTTAATCCTTTAGTTCTTGATTTCTTTTTTCCTTTCCAACTTCTGGACCCTCTTCTTTAAATTAGCAATCTCCTTTGCTTGAGCATCCTTTGCCTTCTCTAAATCAAGAACCTATTTTTGTAAGTTAGTACACAAAAGCATCAATTCTGATAGTTGCATGCTATCCTCACCACTGAGAGGTGGATCATTGGAAGGTGTAGGAACACTGTCATCTTGTTGTGTCTCCTCTTGAGTAACTGCAGTGTCCTTCCTCTGTTTCCTCCTGGACTGTTTCTTTTGAGATCTAGAGGATGATGGTTGAGTAGTAATGGGTGTCTGGTGAGAATCAGTAGGAATGCCTGAATCTACACCCTCTTCTTGATTAGGTTGAACCATCATTGTTGCAAACAAAGGTGTTATTCTCCTAGAAAAATCCTTTCCTTCTCTTTTCATATTGGCAAAGATTTTCTTTGTGTGTGAAGGGTTAACATAAATCTTCTTGTGATGTGACATATCACCAAGCTGTTGATTAATGAAAACTTGTAGAAATCATGGATACATCAGAAATTTAACCCCTCCATCTAAGTGTTTCACCATAGCATCAAAAATGTACTTAGACAGATTAAATTTTTGGTTTGTAGCCAAGCATATGATTAAAGAAGCCATTGTACTACTGAATTCATTCCATGCAGTGGATTTGGCACTAAGGCATTGGGTAATGGTATGAATTAAGAACTTCCATTGCGGAGAAAAGAAAGCTTTATAAAATGTAAGCTTTTGAGAAGGTTTTTCATACCCCATAGGGAAGATTTGGAGTTTTATACAGTTGGTAAAGCTAAATATGAGTCAACAAGACTAGTCGAAGACTTGGATTTGTTGTTATGGGGTGTTTTGAAAATAATGTTTGAACCACATGTAGAAAATAAAGTATGGAGGAATCAACAAGAATATAAAGTGTTGAATAAGAAGTTGTATAACTCCTGTGGAGTACATTCCTTGATGATGCAACATGTGCAGATTTATATGTTGGTAGAGAAGAAGTATCCCTTTGACACACTTACACTTTCAAATGATGTTGGGAAAGATGCTTATGATTGACTATAAATGTGAAATGGACTTATTCAGCTTCTAAATTTATCTTAAAGAGCTTAAGAAGTAATGAAAGTATTTTAGAAGCATCCTCCTAGGTTGATGAAGCTTTACATGAAGAATCTTGATGATTTTGGGGGAAGAAGTATATCAAGTTTAGGGGAGGATTGTGGGATTAAAAGTCTTCTTGATGTTGTTTGAATTATTGCTGCTCATGTTTGTGTTAATGCTGCTCAGCTGGATTTAGTGCTGCTCATGAACTTCAAAGGAAAATTATGCGATAATGTTTTTCTACTGTAGTACACAGTTTCTAATGGCTATGTAATTTAGTACTGCGCAGTGTAAATACGCTAAGTGTTTACTAATGCTTGTACAAAGTTTATACTTGCTAGTGGAAAATTTTTAGTAAAACTGTTTTAAGGTTAAGATGCTCTAGAGGTTAAGTTAATGCTGCTAAGGTTAATAAGATAGTACTGTTTGTTGTTAGTACTGCTTCTATGATATGTATTAAGTTATTTGTTTATAAAAAAGATTATGGATACTTAGGAAAGTATTGTAAGCCGACTAGGGCTCCTTGGTATATAAAAGGAGGTCCTAAGGCATAGAGTTTGATATCTTTTATTAATCTTTTAAAGTCTTAGACGTATAATTCATAGCTTCAAGGTCTTTGTAACCCTAATACTTTAAGAGTATTCGTATTATTATCATTAATAATATTGGAGCTTATTTGTTGAATTGTATGTTCATTGAATTACCGTTTTATTAATAATTCTTCTTAATATTAAAGATTAGATTTCGCATAATCTTTAATACATTCAAACACAGTTTCTACTATAGTTGTGTTAGATTTATCTAATATAACTAAACCTTAAACAAGCTTAAGGAATTCGATCTATTGAAGTGGGATCAACACAAGACTTAGACAAGATCAAGACCATTGTCTGACTTTGAAGAATACGCCGTATCCACGTCAGCAGATATGTCGTATAAGATACTTTGGTCAACATTCTGAAGAAACACGTTTTACAGCCAATACGCCATATCCAGATCAGTCAATACGCCGTATCCAGTGGCGGTTTATGAATATTACAGAATATAATAATCGTGGAGCCCACTCCAAGTTATCCCAATACGCCGTATCGGATCCCTCCAATACGGTGTATCGATCTGTTTTCAGAGCTTATAACTAGAAAACCTACAACTTGGTTTTCAGTATGCAAAGACCACCAGCTACGATCTACAGACGATTTTAGAAGCGAAGAAGGTCCTTCAAGTGCCTTAAGTCAATAAGAAAACTCTTGTAGTCTCTATACTCCGCTATAAGCGTTCGGTTAGCATAACGTTTGCTTATTTAATTGTTTGTCTATGATATTGTGTATTGTTACAATGACTATGGGCTAATACCTTTAGGTATTAGCTATGTTTATGATAATTTAATGTTTGGTTTTGTTTATATCGATTGTTTACTTATTTGTTGAGTGTTGATTATGTTTATCACTTCAAATCTGTTTATGTTTGATTATGTATTATTTATCATTCAACTGAATCTAGGATTGCGATAAAGTAAGACTAGAGTCTGGGATAAATACTACGTACAGCTTATCTATGTGACTCTAGATTAATAGGACCACAAATTTATGTCCATGTTCTTCTCTTTGTTAAGTGGATAGGTAGACTAAGTGGTGACTTAGGATTACACATAACGTTTTGTTTTCCTTGGGTAAGTGCACGGACAGTGGACTACCAACATATAGATAACAATTGGACATAAGTGGGTAAAGCCTCGATAAGGTAGGTTTCGATATTCACCAATGTCGCCTCCTAGATAGATTATAATCAACGGTGTATGCTTTATGCGTGTTTGGTTAATTGTAACAGGATTAACTGAAAACAAACCTAGAGTTTAGGGAGATGATCCACCTAATCTTAGGAATGATATAACACCAACGAAGTAATACAATCATTGCACTTATAAACAATTCCTACATTTTATTAGATTAAAGTAGCTAATACGTTTTTCTACATTAGTGCTTGACCGCTATTTATCGTTTTTTATCTGCTTATGTGTGTCCGGAAAGGAGGCCAAAACGTCATAATCATGGTGTCATATCAAAGCATAATAAAGGCATAAAGTCATAAATGATAACATAGGACAAGGTGGAAAGCCGGAATCAAACATCGGCTCCCAATTATGAGATCAACATGAATAACGTAAAAGAAGTCTAAAGGATGAAACATGTGTCCAAGATAGTATAGCACATACAAATTGCCGCGAAGTATAAGAAAGGAAGCTATATGGGGTTACTTCCTAAGCACACTACTCTCTCATGCCACATTCTTCTTTCTAGCATACCTGCCGTATAAGAAAGAAAAATGAATATGGCTGAGCAATAACGCTCAGATGAACGGATATAATAACAATTGGTAAAGTAATAAGTATGAAAATCCTAGATAATAAGTATCCATGCAGCGGTAAGACCATGAGTATCTTGGCCGGTCGGAAACCTGGAGAATGGTCATGAAAAATGGATAATAAACATGTAAAGCATGGTAATACGAAGTAAAGATGTCATGAAATATCATGGATAGTATAAACATAAATAATAAGGAATGCCCACGAGCTCATATAATCATACATGTCATAATAATAATGTCGTGAATACATGCATATAATAGAGGGGCTGCCTCAACATGTAATAGAGGGGTGACCTCTTATAATAATATGGGTGGAGGGATCAGCTCCAATGTGATGGGATGTTAGGCACACACAACCAATCACATGAAGTGTAAACATGTAAACTAGGATGCACCCATACGCCCCTGAATAATAATGGCCAAACATGAAATATAATCTGGTAACATGAAAAGGGACGCCGCGTGAAATCACTCTCAACGCGAAAGAGTCGTGACACAGGTGCCTCATGTGTCACGGTCATGGTACCTCCATGACTAGGTGGTAAGTCATGTAAATCATGGTCATGCGTATATATAGCTCGGGCAATAGAATAAGTCATGAAATCAACATGTAAGGGATCATGGCAAAAGACATAAAAATGGGGAAGCATAGCAGTTCTGGGGATGAATCATGAAAAGAAAGAATGTCCTTACTGAAAGGACGGAATATCCGTACCTTATGTCCAGCAGTAACGGAAAGAGATGGATAAGAAGATGGAAGCTACTCCTGCTTAATGCGATCTACATGTTAAAGGACATATATAAGTTACTTGTTCATGATTAAGGTTACTTTCCATTTTTTTGTAACTTTCTATTTTTAGTAACTTTCTATTTTTAGTAACTTTCTATTTTTAGTAACTTTCTATTTTTAGTAACTTTCTATAATTAGCATGATTCCTTGATTAGTACGTTCCATGATTAACATATTCCATGATTAGTATGTTTCATGATTAGTATTCTTGTTATATTGGGTACTTTCCAAAAATAGCAGCTTTCTTTAAATTATAGTAAGGTTTCCAAAATTAGATTTACCTTAATTAACTTTTCCCATAAATGATAACTTTACTGATTTAATAAGTTTCCATAATTAAACTTCCCAAAAATAGACTTTCTAAAAATTAACTTTCCAAAATTGCAGGTTTTGTATATAGTAAGTTTCATAAATTAGCAGGTTTCTATAAATAGCAGGTTTCTATAAATAGTAAGGTTTACATAAATAATATCAAAATGACATTTTCTACCCCCCAACTTATTTTTCTCAGATCATAACAAATATAATAACATGCTTAAATCAGACCCCAAGGTTTCAGAAATTACAAAACACCCCCTTATACTTTTAAAACTCAAATCGGGTAACAAATAAGTGCACAAAACCCTAATTAACATTTTCCCCAATAATTACACAATTTTTATACATTCATTAGCATGTATTGGACCTGGGAAAAATATAAAAACCCTAACCCTAATTCGTTTTTCAATTTTTTGCTTCCTTTTCTACTTTATTTAGCAAATCGGCAAAGTATTTAAATCCCAAATAATTATTTCGAGCCTCTCAAAAATTTAACCAACAATTTATCTGAGATCTACATGATATATACTACCTTATAAAATTATAAAATCAATTTTACAAATTATTTTTATGCTTAAATGGGCCAACCCGTACCCATCTAATGGGCCAGGTCAGCCCATTTAAACATTATGAAGACTAAAAATAACCCAAAACCCTTTTTGTAAACAAGTCGGCCCAATCCCAAAGCCCAATTCCCACTTAACACCTGTTAGCCCACAACACCATAAAAACCCTTACATTGTTAATCCTCAAGAACTAACATTGTTAGTCCAAAAAGACTAACGATGCAACAACTTGCCAAAAACAGGGCTAACCCCTGTTACCCTGTTTATATCAAAAAAAATTCCTGCCAAGACACTATTCATGTGTCTCTTTCACCTCGTCCCCTGCACCCTTTGACAAACCCATCACTCTCAACCAAACCACACACCCAGAAGCTGCCAATTACACGCTGGCAATCCCTATTCATCTCATTCGTCAAGGGATTGAAGACCAAATCAAGGGCTTGGATGATACAACTTGGAGAACACACAAGATGGATGGCTGAGATTGATATTAGACTTCAGTCACACAAGAAACACATTCCTCAAACTCTGACAGAAGAAACATACTTCAAAGACTTCAAGACCTAGCGTTCTTCTATATATAGGGACTCTTGTAAGCCTTTGGGCATCTAGTTTTTAGTTAATTAATTTTTCAGCTTATATTTATGTCTTTTTAAGCTTATTGTACTGTTTTTTAAAAGCTTTGTACTGTTTTATTAAGTTTAATGCAATCTAAGTTTTATGTTAAAATCTTGTTTTTAAGCTAATGTCATTTGTGTTTTAAAAAACGTTTATAAGCTCACAAAAGCTCTTTTTTATCTCATACTTAAGCTGTTAACTCAAGCATTGTAAGTTTTTTAATAACTTATAGTGTTTAAGTCATTTACTAAAAATTACTAAAAAAAGCTAAAATTGGATGATAAGCCAAACTTAGATGGGCTTATGGGTTTCACTAGCTTGTTTTAAACAATCTAGAGCTTGTAGACAAAGCTCTTAAGAGCATATTTGCCCTTGTTTAGAGCAAAGGGTTTTGTACTGCTTACCTTTGCTTACTGTTGCTTATTAGTGTTGCTTATACCTTATTTAAGCTTGCTTATTGCTTACATGTCATTTGCTTATGTCTTTAGATAAAACTGCCTTTTACATTATTCTAAATTGCTATTCTTGTCTGCTTATTTAAGTGCTTATTTTTGAGTCACATTTGCTTATTTGTCTTCATTTTATCTTGTGCATAATCTGTTTTGAGTTTGTTTAAGTTTTCTAAGCCTGTTATAAGCTTAAAATGGTTTTTCACTTTCTTAAGAGGTGTTTGGCATTAGCAGTATTAACATTAGTTAATACTGCTTGATGTCTTTTGACCTTTAAGTCAACTTTGAAAAGCTCAAATTAAGTTTATAAGTCATCTTAGATAAGTTTTCAAAGCTTAAAAATCATTTTCTAGGTTTTTAGTAATCATACTTTGAATCTGTAGAGTTTTGGTTTAAATTCATAGCTTATTTGCTTAGATTTTGATTAAGAGCTTGAAGTGTTATTTTCTTACTTGTTTTATGTTTAAATGCAATAGTAAAGAGTTGGACAAGTATGCTTTAGTTTAGTAGTTTTGGTTAAAAACTATCAAAGTAGTTTTCTTTTAGTTTCAAAGCTTCAAAAAGCCATTTTTTAATCATAGATTCAGAAAAGTTAAAGTTAGATTTAGAATTTGAAATTTCTTGCACAAGCTCCTTAGGTGTCAAGCTCAATATGTTTTAGCTTAAATATTATTTTAGAGCTTATTTTATTAGCTTAAAGTAGGCCTGTGCTTTGCATTTTGTCTTTTCAAAAACCAAAACTCAGCACATACTGAGTGTCACAACCATTTTCCTTAAGCTTTTTCATAGCTTATTTGTATTTCAAACTCCTTTTTCTTTGCTGATTTAGATATCTTGTTGGACAAGCTTTTCAGTGATATAAGACATTAAGCCATAAGGATCCATTTCCTAGCTTAAAAATAAGCTAGAAAGTGCCCTTTTGGTTGTTTGGTTAGTAGGTTTTGGCCTAACTGTTTATTAGCTTATTTGAGCTTTTCAGTTGTTAGGATTGCTTAATTTGTGCTTAGATTTTCTTAATAGATTAGGTTTAAGTTGCTTTTAGCTTATCTAGCTTAGGATAGAGCTTATTTGAGTTTATTAGCATTTTCAGTTTAGGAATTTATGTTTAAAAGCCTTTTGAGTGATTCTGTCGTTTTAGCTTATATTCAATTCTTTTTATTCGCTTATATTTGTGTTAGCCGTGTATTTTTTAAAGTGATGGTCATTAAATATTCCCGAGCCTTGTATAAGTAAAACGTAGTTTACGGGAATTTAGTTAAGCTAGTTGGGCCTAGTTGTCGGGCTCAAGCCCATTTGTATTATGAACCGGCCCAACACAAAGCCCACAAGAATAGTCCACTCTTGTAACTATATAAAGCCCTCTCCAAGTGTGGAGAGGGTGTTGCTTCTCATTTCTTTCAATGTGCTAGTAACCATTTTCTTTGTTTTTTACTTCTCTCTCTAAAATATTTTTCTTATTTTTGTGTTTGGTGATGAAATGATATCCTAACAAGTGGTATCAAGAGCCAAGGTTGGGTGTTGTGATTTGTTTGTGGTAACTTATTTTGAGCTTATTGATTCATCTCATCTTATTTCTTATTTTTATTCATTTTCTCACTCGGCTTATTTTTATTTTCTTTCTTTTATTTCTATGCAATAAAATCGTAACATTGCATCTAAATAGATTAGGCTTACAGTTTACAATTTTTCATTTTGGGCTTTCTTTCTCATTTCGTGTGCTTTGCTTTTAAATCTTATAAAAAACGTTTGTGTTTGTAGTTCCAAACAGTGTTTTTTTTCTTAAGTTTGAAAAAAAAGAGTCATCAAAACATGGTTTATTTTACTGGCTCATATTTTTTTCTTTTTTCTTCAAAACGATTCTAGATTATCTTGCTTCTTCATCTTCGTGGCTTAAAAGCATACTTAATCTTATTTTCGAGCTCCTTGTTGTGGCTTATTTTTTTTGGTTTAGAGCTTATTGTAGAAGCTTATTTGAAAGCTTATCTTGGTTGAGCTTATTTTGCTTGTGGTCCTCGGTGAAGACATGAAGAGACCAAGATCCATTTTTTAAGCTTGCAAAGACGCTGTGGTTTTTGTTGGATGTGCTCAAGACAAACACAAGGACGTTAGTACGTTTTGGTCTCTTGTGAAGCAACCGATCTACTTGTCTAACACAAACCGAACGAGTAGAAAAACAAAACGGACCGAACTAGTTTCTTCAAGGTGAGCCGAACGAGTGAATTTCACGTGAGCCGAATGAGTGAAATTCACAAGAGCCGAACGAGTGATTTTTATCAAGGACCGAACGAGTAAAAAAATTTAATGGACCGAACGAGTGAAAAATTTAGAAGACCGATCGAGTGAAATTTTGAGAACCAAACGAGTGAATAACTTTAGAATCAATCGAGTAAAAATCAAGACCCGAACAAATTCTACACGTTTAAGGTTATTTTTGGTTTTTCGGTTCGAGTGACGTTCAAGTACGGGACATATAATCTATACCATCGTGTTCGTGACATCGTTTCGATCAACGTGGTATATTCGGTTTTCACCGACGCTAACCGTACGACTCCGCAAGAAGCTAAATAGATTCGTACATTTTTTTTTAAAAAAAAAGAAATCTTGAAAAATGTTTAGCGCCCGAAGCTGATCAAATAAACATCGATACTGGAAGGGGATAACGATTACGAATGGTGATCTTGTTCATTCACGTAGTCGATACATAAACTCATGCTACCGTTCCTTCTTCTTGAAAAACAGAACCGTTCACCTTCCCATGGCGTAGCACCGTTGCGAATAAAACCGTCGCTCCCAACAACTTTCCTGGTAACTGAACCTTCACCTCTTTTAACCTCAATCGGGTGCATGCGGATAATGAAGCATTTTGAGATAGGTCACAGCTCCGGGAATAAGCTCAATGTTAAACTCAACATCGCGAATAGGAGGTATTCCTGGAAGTTCTTCCGGAAATACGTCCTAAAATTCGGAAACAATCGGCTGATCATGAATAGAAGAAACGTCAGAAGTCGTGTCATGAATGGTAGCCAGAAAACCTTTCACAGCCATGCGATAGTAAAGGTAACGTGCTTTTAAATCGAATGATTTTCATAGATTTTTCCCAGTAAAGGAACCATGATAAATAAATTATGGAGCATGAATATTCTAGCCGAATATAACACGACGGGAATGACAGTTCACTCGTAGCAACACGGTGTCTGCTAACCAGTCCATACCCAGAATTATAATCAAATTCACACATATCCCAAGGAAGTGCATTTTTTTTTTAACCCCCTGAACGAATCTGTCAACGAACTGTAGAGGCAGATCTCTAAATACATGGGAATACTTGCGGAGTCCTTTCATGGTTGGTTTGGATATCAAAATACAATGATCAAGTAATTAGGTGTCATAGTAAAACATGAGGCAAACTGTAGATATCACAGAATGTGTCGCTAAAAAACACAAACTAAAGCCAATACGTCTCACTCCTCGCCGAAACAAATAAAGACAAACCCTGCAACCGTCCGAAATAAAACTAATGCCCCAAGTGAGATGGTACCTAATATTTGGCGGCCTTGAACCTTATAAGTGCAAAGACACGGCCTATGCGTCTTCTTCCTTGTCACATGCCAGACGAACTAGCACCAAAGTTCTTCTTGCAGTCCCGCTGAAGATGACCAGCCTGGCCACATTTGAAGCAAGTACCAACAGCACGACGACACTCTCCTGGGTGTCTACGTCCACATGTGTTGCAAACAGGGTGAGTATAACCCTCAGAGGGTACCCTGGACTGCTGGGAACCCGAGTTGGTAGATCGGTGGGATTGCTGGCCTCTGTTCCTTTGGTCGCGTCCAGCACCAGAATTCCTGTTGTTATCACGAGAGTGGTTGTTGTTATTGTTATTACGGTAGTTACCACCACCGCCCTGCCTGTCAGACCCTTGACGGTCATTTTTATTCGACATCACTCTGACCATGACCCAATGAGCTACCCAGCTGACTGTAAGGGTGAAAACGGTCCTCCACAGAACTACATGATTCTTGTGCCTCTTAGTCTGGAACGACGGGACCAATATCATAGCATGCCCTGTCATGAAGAAAAGGATTCCAAGTTGCGTGCAGCATCCGCAACCTGAGCAACATCCGTAAACTGTATACACATGACATGGTCAAGGATTGACTTATGAAGACCCCAACGAAAGTTCTTCGCCTGCTCTTCTGCAGTGCCAGCAGCCTGTCCAAGAAAACCAGCTAGGCGGAGGAAACGCTGCATGACACATACTATTTTCCCACTCGCCCCTTTGCGGATGGAAATGGTACTGCCCTCTTGCAAGCGCTCTTGCTCGGAACTCGAGGGGAAAAACTAAAGAAAGAACAACCTTTGAAAGCTGCCCAAGTCAAAGTAAGGACCCACTGCATCTCCTCCTTTGTCCATGCTTATAGCCTTACCACCAAGCCAACGCGTCACCCTCTGAACATATACACTGCCAATCTGGTCTTAAAAGCATCATTACAATCCTTCACTGTCGAAGATCTTCTCCATATTTGGAGATACATTTCTCAGCATCAACAGGGGCTACTACCTTCATCGAAAGAATGGGAGTTTCTGCTTATTGTGAAGCGCATCAAGCAAGTATGAATAGTGACTGGTAAGAGGATTACCGACCCAAAGCACCAGCGCGGTATTCTTCGGCGAACCTTCCGCGAATCTGTGGGAGCATGCATCCACCAGCATGCCTTGAACGTCCGCTAGCGAGTTCAGCATTGGTACGAGTGGTTTTCACCATCTCTGACTATTGTCAAAAGGGGTTAATGATTGTTAAAAAGGTCAAACGCGACAGAAGAAAACAAACCGACGATTCTTAAGGAACCTAATGTCTACCCAATCCTCACAGGTCAAGTTTAAGATCCTACAGGTCGGAGCCTTAGCGTCTGATACCATAATTAGTAAACGACCCAAAACCCGCTCATCCGAGAGTAAGTGGGCCCGAAAACGTCATAATCATAGTGTCATATCAACGCAAATAAAGAGCATAAAGTCCATAAATGATAACATAGACAAGGTGGAGAGCCCGGAATCAACATCGGCTCCCAAATTATGAAATCAACATGGATAAACGTAAAAGAAATCTAAAGGACGAAACATGTGTCCAAGATAGTTATGAGCACTCAAAGTGTCTGCGAATAAAAAGAAAGGAAGCAAAATGGTACACATTCCTAAGCACACACTCTCTCCAAGCCAAATCTCCCCTAGATACCTGCCGTATAAGAAAGAGAAAGAAATACGGCTGAGCATAACGCTCAGTGAACGGATATAATAACACTGTAAGTAATAAGTATGAATCCTGGATAATAAATATAAAGCAGCGGAAAGATCATAAGTGTCATGAGGAAACCTGGAGAATGCGTCATAAGGAATAGGAAAAAAACATGTAAAACATGGTAAACATGAAGTCAAAAGATAGTCATGAATACTCATGGATAGAATAAACATAAAAAATAAGGAATGCCCACGAGCTATATAATCATACATGTTCATCATAATTAATGTCGTGAATACATGCGTATAAAAGAGGGGGTTGCCTCACAAGTAATTAGAGGGGTGAACTCTTATAATAATATGGTGGAGGATCATCTCCAATGTGATGGGATGTGAGCTCACACCAACCAATCACCATGAACGTGTAAACAAGTCAAACAAGGATGCACCCATACGCCCCTGAATAAGAATATGGCCAAACATGAAATATAATCTGGTAACAAGAAAGGGACGCCTGCGTGAAATCACTCTCAACGCGAAAGAGTCTGACACAGGTGCCTCATGTGTCACGATCATGTACCGTCAATGACTAGGTGGTAAGATCTATGTAAATCATGGTCATCGATATAAATGCTCGTGCAATAGAATACGTCTTGAAATCAAAGCATGTAAAGGATCATGGACAAAAGACATAAAAATGGGAAGCATAGCAGTTCTGCAGGATGAATCAATGAAAAGTGATTTTCAATAGCACAACCACTGATATTAAAGAATGACTCCATCTTTTCAATCCACCTGGTTAAACCGACAACGTCTTCAGTTCCTTTGAAGTTTAAAGGTTGACATTTCATGAAGTCAGCGTAGAAATAAGGGCGTGCAGTTTGCACATTCCTTCGGTCGTCCCCGTGCGAACTGTGGCTTGCGTCTCTATTGGTGGAGTTTTGCTAAAGAGCTTGATCAATCATAGCTTGGACGGATTCTAGAGTCATGTTGTTTGGGTTGGTGTTGTTAGGAGGGGTATTCGGTCCTCGTCTTGTCACAGGTGCCATGATTCGTCTAAATCACAAGAGACAAAATATGAGGACATGACAAGATATACAATAGTTTACAAATGAGACAACAACGCAAGAGAGGTATATAGTACAAATAACACATCTATTTCATTCATAACTTGAAATTTTTTACATGAAATAGTTTTTGGTACACAAAATACAATACAAAAGATCTAAGGCTATGCTAGCGGGGAGAACCCCTAATACTTAACATGCCTAAACAACTACCTAGCAAAGTAAAATGACATAAACCACTAGATGTGACTATTCGCATCCCTAGAAGCATCCTGGTGATCTGGAACTCTAACATCTGGTCTTGGCTGTCTAGCTCTCCTCCTCTGCTCTCGCAGTGCTAACAACTCGGCCTGCATGTCACCCATATCTTGTCTCATGTCTCTCATCACTCAGAGAATCTCTACCATCTGTGCCTTACATCTACGGTAAGTCTCTCGCAGCTCTGCCATCTCAGTCAGTTACATCTGGGAGCGAGTCTCATGTACCTGGTGATGTGTCTAAATAAGAGTACCCTACAGCTGTAGCTGTGTCTGATGTGCTTGGATCTAGGACTCATGTGCATACACCTGCTCACGGTGGGTCTGAAGCTCATAATGGACTGCCTGACTCAATCCTACCGAATGAGCTCAAGCCTCTCAGGAAGCATAGGCCTCCTCCTCTACAATCAGTATTGTCTCCTGATGAGCTATCCTATCCTCCATAAGGTCATAGGTGCTATCTCAGGGACTGCCTATGCCGGATCTACCTAAGTATCCCTAATACCATACCTAACCTCTCTAATCCCTCGTCGTCTCTTTTCAACATCTAAGGTGCTGACAAACTCATAGTCTACCACTCAACCTCTGGTAGGTCTAGCAGTAGAACTCTCCCCGACCTCATACCTGGGGCCTAGAGCAAACAAACACAACCTCTTGGGTCATACATTAAGTCAACTCTTGGTCAACATTTTAAACACAAAATGACTCAAACCTATATTACCAAAACAGTCCTCCTTAAGTATAACCTTTTTCATAATAAAAACCCCTTAAAGCCCTTACGCACGTTAGCTCTTTGTATATAAAAAGTATGATCGGTCGTTATTCTTATATTAACCTAATAAACTAAACACGGTCCAATATACATGTTAAATAAATCAAGCGGGTCAACGAACAAAACCCGGTCTAACCCCCATCTAACAGTTAAAAAAGGCGCGTAAATGAATTTACTATTCATTATCATCTTCGCGTTTAACCCAAGTCAAAACAAGGGGTTAATTCAAATTAACAGCGTGGCTTAATGATTCAAGCACCAAGGGTCAAGCTGGCAAAAGGAAACGTCACTTGAGGCTCTTATTGGTCAAAAACAAGATAAGGAGGACACGCGGATATATGAAAGAAACACACAAGGACAAGTTTTTTTACACTAAATCCTAGCCAAAAGAAGCACAAAAGGTCTGACACACGGAATGCCACGTTGGCAATCCGTGTGCTCATCATTTAATCCAACGGTGATGAATGGGAATCCAATGATTGGAAATTAATGAAGGGTCGTGATCAAATGGATGAGGAGCGGGCTAGACTCCTAGAAGCTTCACTCCAAGGCTATAAATAGAGAGCAAGCCTCTCACACACATATCTTCTTTTTCCAGCTTTTAATAGTAGCTTAATTTAGTTTTAGCTAATGTAATTTTAAAATTCAGTTTTTCAGCTTATTGTAATCTTCATTTCCAAAGTATTGTAATCAGTTTTGAGTTAATGAAATTTTAGTTTTAATGTGCAAAATCTATTGTTACTTATTAAGCTCATTAAATTCCAAAAGCTTTTATTAACTGTTTCATAAAGCTTTGTTTAAATTTAAGCTACTAAAAGCTCATCAATAAGTTCATTAAAAGCCTTATCATCCCTTGGAATTGGATGGCTGTTGGATGATAAGACTTGGTAATAGTCCTTGAAGGTCAAGGGTTAGGATAGAATAGGACTTGATTTGGCTTACAGCTATAAGCTATAAGTTGTCTGAATAAGCTCTATTTGAGCATATAATCCCTGTTCAGCTGGGATTTCAGGTTCCATTTCCTTTTATTTTTCTATCTTCAATAATATAGCTTAATTCTGTCTTTGCTTATTGCTTATTTAATTTTCTTATTTAGTGCTTATCTATTGTTCCAATGTTGCTTATTATTGGTTTTATTTCGCTTTTTATTATGGGTTGTTAAGTTTTAGTCATAAAACTCTTATTCAAAAAGTTTAAAATGATAGTTGAGGAAATAAGGGGGTGTTTGGCACAGCAGTACTAACTGAGAGTTAGTACTGCTTATGGCCATTTGGTCTTTTGCGGAGAACTTAAACTTCATAACTAAGTTTGTTTAAACTGGATTTGTAAGCTAGGTTAGGGATTATGCAAGTTTTCATAGGATTGTTTCATATCTGCTAGTTAAGTCTCATATAGGTAATCAGTTTTAGCTTAAGTGGTTCTTAGTTGTTCTAATTGCATAAAAAGTTTTAAAAAGTTGTGTTTTCAAGTAGTTTTATCACAGTTATTTTAAGTGTGCATTCAGGTTTTAAGTTTTGATTGGTGCTATGTGCAAGTTGCTATCTGCGTTGTTAAAAAATACAAAATAGTCTTTTTCAAGTCTAATTTTCTGATAGTACAAGTAATTCTTAGATTTTGATTTTTAGTATGCTTATAGATCTAGGGTCAGTGTCAATCTGATTCAACTTAGTTTTTAAAAAGTAGCTTATTTAGTTATCTGTTTTTAGCCTTTAAATTCAGCAATTTTCATTTTCAAAACTTAAAGTAATTCAGTATGTTCTGAATAAGTGGTCTGTTTTCAAAGTGCTTTTTCAATAAGCAAAAAGTTTTCAAAGTTCTTTTCAAAAGAAGATTTATGTAGCTTGTAGGATAAGCTTTAAGTAGGTACAAGTCATTTTGCTTAAAAACCTTATTTGCTTGCTTAAATTTAAGCTCAAAGTTGCCTCAAGAGGCTGTTTGGTTTAAGATTTTCATTAAGAGCTTATTTTGATTTTCAGCTTATGGCTTATCAATTTGTGCTTATTTTTGTTCTTATTTGCTTATTAGACATAGCTTATTGTTTGTCTCAGCTTTATTTAAGTTTTCATTTGCTTCTTATTGCTTAAATTGCCCAAACAGTTAGTTTTTTTTAGTGGTATAGTTTTTAGGATATCTGTCTTTAATATTATTTGTGGGCTTATTTTAGGTTTATAAAAAAGGTTATTTTACAAAAGTTGCTTATTTTTAAGAGTTTTAAAAAGTTATAAAAAATGAAAAAAAATAAAACTTTACGCATCAAGTTTTTGGCGCCGTTGCCGGGGATTTGTGATTAAGATTCCTTCGTTTGAAGTTTGTTGATCGTGATTTGAAGAACCTTTCGTCTTCGAAAGTTACGCTTTTAAGAAAATCAAAAATAAATAAAAAAATAAAAAATATAAAAAGTAAAAAATATTTTTCTTTTCTTTTTAGTATAAGTAAAAGATTAATAAGAAAAATACAAAAATATTTGCTCTTCCGGATTTTTCGATTTTTCTCGTTAATTTGTGAATATAAAAATTTACAAAGTTGGTAAAAGAACACCAACAAATAATACCTTCAATTGAGGTATTATCCATTAATAAGTTCCCGAACCAAAGATTCAAATTTTTTTACCGTTTGTGTCACTTACGAAAAAGGCGCACCTCTTTTGTAAAATTTATTTTACTTAAGAGAGTTACCCTAAGTTTGTTGATTATTCGGTAAACAAAAATATTTCATTTTCTTATTTCTTTTCTCATTTTAATTGTTTAGTGCATGCGCACTAGAAATTCTTATTTTCCAAATAATTCAAACGTCACCATTCCGAGACGTCAAATATAGGATGTGCTCAAACATAGTCGAACTGAAGCTTCGTACTTTGTCGCACCAATGGCAGAACGTACAATGGGAAGATGCTAATACGAGCACCACGGCAAGGGTTCGGAGAAGCTATTGTATTAAGGAATTTAATAGGGATCATTTTGAGATTAAGACGAATTTGCTTCAATTGGTTCAAGCAAACCCGTTTTACGGTCGTGAGAGTGAAAATCCTCATACTCATATTAATAGTTTCAAAAGGATTACTTCGACTTTACGATTTAGGAATGTGCCAAATGATGTTATTAAGCTTATGATGTTTCCTTATTCACTCGAGGGAGCCGCTAAAACTTGGTACGAGAAAGAACCTCCGAATTCGATCTTGACTTGGGAGGATCTCGTGACCAAATTTGTGAATCAATTTTTCCCTCCTTCGAAAACCACTCACTTAAAAAATGAAATTTCTCGATTTACACAAAAATTTGAGGAGACTTTTAGTGAAGCGTGGGAACGATTTAAGGAGTTGCTTAGAGCTTGTCCCCATCACGGATTTACGAAGTTAACTCAAGTTGATACCTTTTATAACGGTTTAAACGAGAATGAACAAGACTCCTTAAATGCCGCGGCGGGTGGAAATCTTTTGAGTAAGACGACTAGAGAGGCTTTAAACATAATTGAGAACAAATCAAAAGTTCGTTATTCACGAAATAGATCAAATGTTTCTAGGATGAATGCTACTTCTAGTAAAACGGATGAAAGAATTGATAAGCTTGCGGATCAACTTTCGACCTTAGTCGAGATTGTTTCTAAGAAAGTTGTCACTCCCGCTCCGGTTAAAGCGGTTGAGGAAACTTGCGTTACTTGTGGTGGTGCTCATTCTTAGTATAATTATCGGCTACGTATAATAATAGCTGTGTTTGTGCAATACCGGGTACTTTCATCAAGTTAACCCTCCGAACCGTGTTAGTAATCAAATGGCACCACCAGGTTTTGCTCCGGTGCAAAACAATGGTCAAAATAGGTTTAATCAGAATCGAAATCAAAGTTCAAGAATAATTTTAACACTCCCCTACGGGGGAAATAATTTTCATGGAAATCAAGGTTTTTAAGCTTAAAATAATCATGCTCCAAATATTCAAAACCAACCTTTTCAAGTGCCTAATAATCAAGTTCAACAAGAGATTTCAAATGATTTTTCGAGTTACAAGAGGAATAACGATCAAATGTTGAGGAACATGCAAAACTCAAATTCAAACTGTGAAAGGATTACCTTAAGAATGAAATTCAAAAACACGATAAAATATCAGCAAGCCTTTCATGATGAATCAAACATCTACTTTCAAAATACATGCAAACTGATTTGGGATTTGTTCAAAACATGCTTAACTTTGGTACTCTTCCGAGTAATACCATTCCAAACCCGAAGGGTGAGATGAAAGCGATCAATACTCGAAGTGGTGTTGCTACATTGGGACCTTTATTCCTATATCCTTCTCTAAAAAAAAAATATAATCAAAAGGGTTTTAGTAGAACGAGAAACCGAGGAGACAATGGATAAAGAGAAAACAAATTTCCAAGGAAGTACCACTCAAATCCCACCTCCGGTTATCCCCATTTCTATTCTGGAACCCGATGTTCCAAAAACTTTGTCTAAAACCACTCCCATTCCGGAATCCGATGTTCCCAAGAATTTACCTAAACCAAGATTTGCTCCTACGATTAAGAGTTTGCTCATGAATAAGGAAAAGTTGCTTGAGTTAGCTAAGATACCTTTGAACGAGAATTGCTCGGCGATGCTCCTCAAAAAGCTTCCCGAAAAGCTTGGTATGTTCCACGACCAAGTTTATTACTCCATGTAATTTCCCAGAGAATGGATGTATGTCACGCCTTGGACGATCTTGGAGCACGAGCATAAAATCTTTTGCCCTTCTATTTGAGAATAATGCTTTCTTTACCTGATCTTACACCAACTCGGATGACTTTAGAGTTAGCAGACCGATTGATTACTTATCCTAAAGGACTCGCCTAAGACGTTTTTGTCAAAGTTGGGAAATTTCATTTTCCTACCGACTTTGTTGTTGTCGATTTCGAAGACGATCCTCGAGTACCTCTCATACTTAGGAGATCCTTTTTGAGGACCGGTCGTGCTTTAATTGATGTTTATGGAGAAGAAATAACCCTTCGGGTTGATAACGAAGCCGTCACTTTTAATCTAGATCAAACTACGAGATATTCCTCTACAAATGATAAATCGGTAAACCGAATTGACATCATTGATGCAGTTTGTGAGGAGTATACTCCGGAATTGCTAGGATTTTCTAATTCTTCGGGTGGCAATCCCACCCCAACGTCTGAGCCGTTTACTTCCGAATTCATTTTGGAAGAAATCGAAGCTTATCTTAAGGATGATTCGATTTCACCGGAAATTGATCATGCCGATTGCGATCCGGAGGAAGATATTTGTTTGATCGAAAAATTGTTAAATAATGACCCGTTTCAACTTCCTCCGATGGACCTTAAACAAAGTGAAGTAACCGAGGCAAAATCTTCAATTGAAGAGCCTCCGGAATTAGAGTTAAAAGATTTACCGTCTTCACTTTGGGAATATGCTTTCTTGGGGGCGGTAAGAAAATGACATGTTACAGTAATTATTGCATATAGGTTTAAAAATTGATGATAAATTTATCTTATTAAAGGTGCTCAAATCTCATAAACGGGCCATTGCTTGGAAAATCACCGACATCAAGGGTATTGACCCTGTTTTTTTACACATCAAAATCTTTGTTGGAGGAGATTACAAACCATACGGTTCAAGTCAAAGAGGGTTAACCAAAAATTCATGAGGTAATCAAAAAGGAGGTCCTAAAACTTCTTGATGCCGGTATGATTTACCCGATCTCTGACAGCCCATGGGTTAGTCCAGTGCATTGTGTTCCAAACAAAGGTAGAATAACCGTTGTTGCTAATGAAGAAAATAAATTAATTCCGACATGTTTAGTTTCCAGGTGGAGAGTTTGTATCGACTATAGGAAGTTACATGAAGCACTCGAAAGATCATTTTCCATTGCGTTTTATGGATCAATTGTTAGAACGATTAGCTAGAAATGGAGTTTTATTGTTTTTTTAGATCGGATTTTCAGGGTATTCCAAATACAATAGATCCCCTAGGACCAGGAGAAAACTACAATATTTTCCACATGCCGTATGGAACGTTTCGCGTACCGTCGCTTGCTATTTGGCTTTGTGTAATGCTCCGATCTTTTAACGGTGTATGATGGCCATATTCCTGATATGATCGAAAAGACTATGGAAGTGTTTATGGATGATTTCTTAGTTTTTAGGGATAGTTTTGATTTGTGCCTCTCCAATTTAGAAAATATGCTAAATCGGTGTGAGACACGAATTTTAGGTTCTTAATTGGGGAGAAGTGCCACTTTATGTGTAGAGAAGGAATTGTGTTAGGTCATAAAATTTCAAAGTCAGGAATTGAGGTCAAATCGTGCTAAATCCATGTTATCGCTAAGCTCCCTCACCCGGACTACCGTAAAAGGTGTTAGAGTTCTTGGTCATGCAGGATTTTACCACGTTTTATCCAGATTTTTACAAATTGCTAGGATACCAATGACATCACCATTTGAGAAAGAAACACCGTTTGTGTTTTCTAAGGATTGTATTGATGCTTTTCAGACCCTGAAAAAGAAGCTTACCGAAGCTCCAATCTTAGTTGTCCCGGATTGGAACCTACCTTTCGAACTCATGTGTGATGCAAGTGATTTCGCGATTGGTGCGGTTTTAGGACAACGAAAGATGAGACTTTCTGTCTATATTATTTATGCTAGTAAGACAATGACAGAAGCTCAAATTCATTACACTACCACGGAAAAGGAAATGCTTGCCGTTGTGTATGCGGGGTCTTTTGAAAAGTTTTGGCCATATCTTGTCTTATCTAAAAGCATAGTGTATACGGATCACTCGGCTTTAAAGTACCTTATGAACAAACAAGACGCTAAGCCGAGGTTGCTCCGGTGGGTTCTTCTCCTACAAGAATTTGATATCACCATCCGTGATAAAAAAGGAAGTGAGAACCTTGCGGCAGATCATTTATCTAGACTTGAGAATCCTCATAAGGATGTGTTAGAAAACAAGGACATAAATGAACATTTTCCTTTAGAGACTCTTGGAGTTATTTCTAGTGAAAGTACCCCATGGTTTGCGGACTATGCAAATTACCATGCGGGGAATTTTATCATCAAAGGAATGACAACTCAACAAAAGAAGAAGTTTTTCAAGGACGTTAAACATTATTTCTGGGATGATCCCTATCTTTTTCGTATATGTGCGGATCAAATCATTCGACGGTGTGTGCATGGGCAAGAAGCTCTTGAAATCCTCAAAGCTTGTCATGAAGGACCCACCGGGGGCCATCATAGTGCCAATCTCACCGCTCGAAAAGTATTTGATGCCGGATTCTTTTGGCCTACCATATATCGAGATGCCCATACGATGATCAAATCTTGTGATACATGTCAGAGACAAGGCAAAATTTCACAACGAGATGAAATGCCTCAAAACGCTATCCAAGTTTGTGAAATCTTCGATGTATGGGGTATTGATTTCATGGGACCATTTCCTTCTTTACGTGGGAATAAATACATCCTCGTAGCCGTCGATTATCTTTCAAAATGGGTTAAAGCAAAGGCGCTCCCCACAAATGATGCTAGAGTTGTAGTTAAGTTTTTAAAGTCTCTTTTTGCCCGATTCGGAACACCTAGAGCTATTATAAGCGATCGTGGGACCCATTTTTGTAATGATCAGTTTGCTAAAGTAATGTCTAAGTATGGGGTCACTCATCGTCTTGCTACCGCTTACCACCCTCAAACGAGTGGTCAAGTGGAGGTGTCCAATCGAGGTTTGAAACGTATTCTAGAAAGGACGGTTGGAGAAAACCGTGCCTCGTGGTCTGAAAAATTAGACGATGCTTTGTGGGCATTCTGTACCGCTTATAAGACACCAATTGGTTGTACGCCTTACAAATTAGTGTACGGAAAGTCTTGCCATTTACCTATCGAGTTAGAGCATAAAGCATATTGGGCTTTGAAACATGCTAACTTCGATCTTAAAACCGCGGGTGATCACCGTAAGCTTCAACTTAATGAACTTAATGAGCTTCGTGATCAAGCTTACGAGAATTCTTTGATTTATAAAGAGAGGACGAAGAAGCTTCATGACTCAAAGATCAAAAACCGCATTTTCAATGTTGGTGATCGAGTTTTACTCTTCAACTCTCGTCTAAAGATATTCTTGGGAAAGCTTAAAACTCGTTGGTCAGGACCTTTCACCATCACCAAAGTTTTTCCATACGGAACCATTGAGTTATCTCAACCCGATGGTCCAAACTTTAAGGTGAATGGTCATCGTGTGAAGCATTACTTCGGAGGGGACTTACCACCCAAGGTAGTCCAGGATCTCCACACTTTCTCCAAGGACGAATAAATTCGGGGATCGAGTCAAGCTATGTGACTCGGTTACCAAAAACAAAGCGCTTTGTGGCAGGCACCCCATACTTATCCTTCTATCTTCTTTCTTATTTTTATTGTGATGTGAGGAGGCTTGTACTCTTCTGATTCTCGTTGTTTGTACTTGTGATTGTTTGCAGGATTGACCTTATAATTTTCTGAAGATTCTCTGTTTTCGGTGTTTTGTCACGGTTCACTAGAGCTTCCTAGCCTTTGCTTGCCATTAGTTTGGGTAAATCTGATATCCTAAAGATTATTATCAACTAACATTTATCTTTTTTTTACACACTTGATAAACGGCTTGAGATTTGTGTTATACTTTCTTCAGGCTTGAGTTATGCATTCGACCTTTTTGAGTTCTAGTATGGGGTTTTTAAGTCTTAGGCTAGGAAACATTGAGGACAATGTTTAATTTTAGTATGGGGTAGTATATCTTCGATATAATCTTACCTACTTTTGCCCGTTGTTCTCATGTACCCCGTTTTCCACAAATTTCAAAAATATGAAAAATTTAAAAATTTTTCAAAAAATAAAATAAGTGTTTTGTAACAAATTTTTGAACTTTCCTGCCGGGTAGAATAAGAGTAGATTTTGACTCCATTCAGCGTGTTAAGCTCTAGCTGTTCCTTAACTTTTAGGCTAGCAGTTGTAGAAATTCGCGTAGAACGAAAATTTAATAGAGTTAAGTATGAGTGAGATACTAAACAAGGATTAGTTGGAAATCTTAAGAGCTCATGTATGTAATTTGTGACTTTTTCTCCTATAAGCTCTTAACCGGATTAATATACGTGCTGTTTTTAAAGATTAAACTTAAATCAAACATATTTTTATGTAATAATAGCAAAAATTTTGTCTTAGTTCAAAAAAAAACCTTATACTGAATTTTCCAATAATAAGAAGTTCGTCCTATATAAAGTAAAAAATAATAATAAATAAATAAATAATTATAATTAGTTAAACTGTGGGCTGATAAAATGTTTACTAACTTCTTGCGGCTCACAAACCGATGTGGTAGTAAGAATTAAAAATCCGAGACTGATAAAAGTTTGCTGCATCTTGCCGGCTCACAACCGATGTTGCAGCCTTCTAAAAGGTTGAAGGATATAATTGCATAAATATTTAAGTTTGAATTAATAAATAGATTTCTTTTTGTTAAATTCAAATATGCTTTTGAACTTTGACTATTCTATTTTATAAGCTATGTATATTCGGGAAACCTGAGAGTTTTTGAAATCTAAGGTCCGTGAGTCCCGATACTAGTCTCTGTGGGGTGTCAAAAGCCTGGTCCCACCATTAGGGGGCACAGGGTTGGGATGTGAAAAGCGAAGTACGCTACATGGGATGATCTCGCCTTCAAACTCATTATTCTCGGGTGGAACGTGAAGCATAGTATTTTGCAAAACGTTGATCCATGGTTGAAATTCAAAATAGCACATTCACCTAAGATATAATAATTGTCGGGAGTGAAAAGTTCACAAGTTGCAAATATGAGTAGTGTTAGCATCTTAACTGATAGTTAGCTATGATTTCGTTTTAAGCTTGGTTTGGATAAGTGAAAAGTCAGGGACGATGAATTTATCCTTTTTGGGGCATTCTCGGATCGAAATGCATCTTGTTCTATGATCCCTAACAGTTATGGAAATAACGAAAGTCGAAATATTCTAAGTTTACTTGTTAAAAAAAAAAAAAATATGAAAAAGTTTTGAAAAATGGGAAAATGGGGTGTTTTATAACTTGTGATTTCTTAACTCTCTCCACAAAAGTCTTTGCTACTTTTCAAAGATTTAGTTTGGGGAAGTTTTGTAGGTATTTGATTTTTGTTGCATATAATATGCGTGAGGACACGGCAATCACTTAGTTTGGGGAATTTTGATATGTGTGAAAACACATATCATTTGTATACCAAAAATAGCCCTTAAAAGATGAAATTGTGCATAAAATGCTTGTATATTGCTTGTTTTGTCTTTGTGATTGTGTAGGTACGGATATTACAAATAACACAAGAAAACGGCCAAAACCGGACAAACACGGACACGAGAACGGAAAAGAGTGCACAAGAGCCGGGGATTTGATTGCTGAAGTTTCTAGCAAATGGTCAACTCAAAGTCAAACTTGGTCAACATTGGTCAACCATAAAAAGACAAAAACCCCAAATTACCAAAAAAAAAAAAAACAGTCCCTTAAGTAAAACCATTTTACATAAAAAAACCCTAAAGCCCTAACACCATTATCTCTTCAAATATAAAAAGATAACGGTTGTTATCTTTCTATAATAACCCGAACAAACACGGCCCAATATCATTTTAAATAAATCTAGCCCAGGTCAACGACCCAATACCCCGAGTCAAACCTCCCATCTATCAGTTAAAAAAGGCGCGTAAATGAATTTACTATTCATCATCGTCTTCGCGTTTAACCCAAGTCAAAACAAGGGGTTAATTCAAATTAACAGCGTGGCTTAATGATTCAACCACCAAGGGTCAAGTTGGCAAAAGGAAACGTCACTTGAGGCTCTCATTGGTCAAAAACAAGACAAGGAGGATACGCGGATATATGAAAGAAACACACAAGGACAAGGTTTTTACACTAAATCCTAGCCAAAAGAAGCACAAAAGGTCTGACACACGGAATGCCACGTTGGCAATCCGTGTGCTTATCATTTAATCCAACGGTGATGAATGGGAATCCAATGATTGGAAATTAATGAAGGGTCGTGATCAAATGGATGAGGAGCGAGCTAGACTCCTAGAAGCTTCACTCTAAGGCTATAAATAAAGAGCAAGCCTCACACACATCTATCTTCTTTTTCTAGCTTTTAATAGTAGCTTAATTTAGTTTTAGCTAATGTAATTTTAAAATTCGTTTTTAGCTTTTTATAATCTTATTTCCCCAAAGTATTGTAATCAGTTTTGAGTTAATGAAATTTTAGTTTTAATGTGCAAAATCTATTGTTACTTATTAAGCTCATTAAATTCCAAAAGCTTTTATTAACTGTTTCATAAAGCTTTGTTTAAATTTAAGCTACTAAAAGTTCATCAATAAGTTCATTAAAAGCCTTATCATCCCTTGGAATTGGATGGCTGCTGGATGATAAGACTTGGTAATAGTCCTTGAAGGTTAAGGGTTAGGATAGAATAGGACTTGATTTGGCTAACAGCCATAAGCTATAAGTTGTCTGCATAAGCTCTATTTGAGCATATAATCCCTGTTCAGCTAGGATTTCAGGTTCCATTTCCTTTTATTTTTCTGTCTTCAATAATATAGCTTAATTCTATCTTTGCTTATTGCTTATTTAATTTGCTATTTTAGGATTATCTGTTATTCAATGCTGCTTAAAATTGGTTATTTAGCTTATTTATTATCTGGTTGTTAAGTTTTAGTCATAAAACTCTTATTCAAAAAGCTTAAAATGATAGTTGAGGAAATAAGGGGGTGTTTGGCACAGCAGTACTAACTAAGAGTTAGTACTGCTTGTGGCCTTTTGGTCTTTTGTGGAGGACTTAAACTTCATAACTAAGTTTGTTTGAATTGGATTTGTAAGCTAGGTTAGGGATTATTCAAGTTTTCATAGGATTGTTCATTATCTGCTATGTTAAGTCTCATATAGTAATCTGTTTTAGTTAAGTGGTTCTTGTTGTTCTAATTTGCATTACAAAAAAGTTTTAAAGTGTGTTTTCAAGTTAGTTTTATCAAGTTTTTTAAGTGTGCATTCAGGTTTTAAGTTTTGATTAGTGCTATGCAAGTTGCATTCCAGCAGTTGTAAAAAGGACAATAAGTCTTTTTCAAGTTAATTTTCAGATAGTAGAAAGTAATTCATTTAGATTTTGATTTTTTAGTTGCTTAGTGCATCTAAGGTCAGTGTCAATCTGATTTCCACTTGTTTTTAGAGTAGCTATTTGCTTATCTATTTTTAGCCTTTAAATTCAGCATTTTTCATTTTCAAAACTTAAAGTAATTCAGTATGTTCTGAATAAGTGGTCTGTTTTCAAAGTGCTTTTTCAATGAGCAAAAAGTTTTCAAATTTCTTTTCAAAAGAAGATTTATGTAGCTTGTAGGATAAGTCTTTAAGTAGGTACAAGTCATTTTGCTTAAAAACCTAATTTGCTAGCTTAAATTTAAGCTCAAAGTTGCCTCAAGAGGCTGTTTGGTTTAAGGTTTTCATTAAGAGCTTATTTTGATTTTCAGCTTATGGCTTATCAATTTGTGCTTATTTTTGTTTTATTATGCTTAGTAGACATTAGCTTATTGTTGGTTAGTTTATTTAAGTTTACATTTGCTTCTTAGTGCTTAAATTGCCCAAACAGTTAGTTTTTTTAGTGGTATAGTTTTTAGGATATATGTCTTTAACTGGCTTATTTTAGGTTTATAAAAAAGGTTATTTTACAAAAGTTGCTTATTTTTAAGAGTTTTAAAAAGTTATAAAAAAATGGAAAAAATTAAAACTTTACGCATCAACTCACCAAGTGTTTTATCCCCCCCCACACACATCCTTACGCTACAATAGATCTCAACCGTTATTACTTTGCATTATCTATCTTTTATATACGTTTTAAGCATATTAGTATAATAAGCTGTTTTAGCTTATTTCATAGCTTATTCAATAAGCTGTGTTCCCGAGCATATTTTTCTTAGATTCCTCTTAGTTCAAGCTACTTTCTATAATTTTTTTAGAATTTTTATAATTAGTTTAGTATTTTTAAACATTTATTTTTATTAAAAACTTTAAAAATTCATAAAAAATAGAAAAAAATAATCAAATATATTAAGTCTTGTTTTTTGAAAAATTTTATTGTTATATACTTTCTAGGATAAATTAGTTTTGCTTTCGTAGGGTTAAAAATTGCAATAATTTCAATTTTAAAGAACGGGATTCGTTTCGTTCACGTTTTTCGTGTTTTAAACTCAATTCAACTCCGTTTTGTTCTAGTTTTCTTTAAAAGTACTTTTAGTCACATTATAGTATTAAAAGTAAAAAAATTCATTTTAGGTTTTAATTTGGAAAATTAGGTTTTTTAATCACCGTTTAGGGTCCCGTTTTTGTTTTAGTTAAGTTTAATTCCCGTTATTAAGTTAGGTTTAATTGTCCTTTAATTTTCTCACTTTTTTGAATTTTAGAAAACAATTCATTTTGAACCAATTTCAATTCATTGGCCAAATAACAAACGTGGTTCTAAATTTTCATAAATCTTGAGGAATACGGAACACGGTATTCACTTACGGTTAATATACGTGATTATTATATATATTTGTGAGAATTTACCTTACTAAATTTTGTCTCAAGGGTAGTTTGGTAATTTTCTTATTATGTTATTATACGGGTATAAAACTATACGCATCACATATCCTCATAAGCAATTTGACCCGCTGCGTCCATAGTGATCGCTGTGATATGCGTGTCCTATTAAACTAGCCTGTGCATCCTCTAGTAGAGCATATAAGTCCTATGTATCATGCTCATGGAGCTCATCAAGCTCTGTAACCCTAGTATTGACCTCTCCTACGGTCATATGTGCTATCTCTGGAACTGCCTCTGCCAGATCCACCCAGGCATCCCTAATACCATACCCAACCTCTTTAATCCCCCATCATCTCGCTTCAACATCTATGGTGCTGACAAACCCATAATCTATCCCCCGACCTCCGGTAGGTCTAGCAGTAGAACTCTCCCCGACCTCATACCTGGGGCCTAGAGGAAAATCCATACACGCCTCTTGTGAGGTGGCAGCTTAGACTCGGGAATATCATCCCTACGGTCAACAGGTGGTGGTATGTATAGAGATGGTGGTAGTGGTGGTAGTGGAGGTGATGGTAATGCGGCAGTAACCGCATCAACAAGGGCCTGAGAGGAGGCTATCCTGAGTGTTTGTATTTATGTTGGATACCCAGATGATGGTAGTACTGGTGATGGCACAGGTGGTGATGATGAATGTGCAAATGGGGCCGTGCACTTAGCAAGGCGATACCCTGCAGAGGGTGGTGATAGTGAGATAGGTGGTGATGGTGGTGGAGTAGGCATGGCTAGAAGTCTCTCAACATCTGCCTCTGGTGGAAGGGATATGGAAGCCTGAAGCCAGACAGTAATACTAGCTCTAGTGGTAGTAATGTCAGTAGAGGGTGGTGGTGTAACAGGCTCTGTTCCCTCAGGTGGGGAAACAAGCTCAACAGTAGGTACAACAACAGCGGAGTCGGCCGGAGCTAAGTGCTCCTCCTCCTCCTCCTCATCCTCCTCATCTTCATCCTCCTCATCCTCATCCTCATCATCGGTGTCATCCCCGGGTGAATCGCCGTCATCATCATCTCCATCCTCTCCCCCGTCCATGGGATAGTCAACAGGACCATCCTCCGTCTCATCATCCTCATACTCCTCTGGATCCTCTTCTGGATCTGACTCAGTAACATATCCTGGTGACTCAGCAGTAGGTGAAACAACAGGAGGTAATGGCTGCTCCTCAGCCGAAAACACATGCTCATCCTCCAATGGTATATACTCAGGGTACATAGGCTCTGGCACATAGTCAGGATCATGTGGCTGTATGAACATAGGCTCACGCTCATCCTCGTCTTGTGGTACTGGTGGTGTCTGTGGCTCCTCGGGGCCAGGTATGTAATCCGGTGATGGTGGGGCTACCGGCTGCATAGGGAGTCCATCGTATCCGTATACGATGACTCGTGGAGAACCACCGTCCGACAGCTCCTCGTCAGCTCCCCAAAATACCCTCCCTGGCTCAGAATCGGTGTAGACGGAAGTGTAGGTAACCGCAGATGATGCAGAAGACATGACTGCTGTAAAAACAAAAATAACTTATATAAGTATTAATTTTAAGACTCTTATAGTAATATACGTAATATAATTTATATACTCGTATATCAATCATGCAAGCACTTAGTAAACTACTAATGCTAAAACAGTGTATGTCATGTAAGCACATATGCTAGATTGCAAACAAGTAATGTATGTGTGTCCCGTGCAAACCCCATTTGTGAATGCAGTGTTTAAAAATGGTTATAGTCCAGACAAAAACTTTTGACCTGGTTCTCTATAACCTTGGCTCTAGATACCAATCTGTAACACCCCCAAAATACGGGTTGCAGCGGAATATTGAATATCCGAGGGCGTTACTTCATAGATCAATAGCACAAGATATGAGAACGACCACTAAACGTGTCGTTTTAAAAAGATACATTGGATTAACAAAATACTTGTTCATTACATAAGCTTATGGCTTCAAATTGTTCGACAATATAAGTAAAGATTTCGATTTATAACAAATGTTCCCAAAATGTAATACGACCCAAAGAGTGACCCCCAATGTATCTGGGCACCTTGTGCCTTATTGACCTGAGAAAAACATGCTTAAAACGTCAATATAAAGTTGGTGAATTCATAGGTTTATGTAAATCAATTATTAGACCGCAAGATTTCCAAGTGTATGATTAAGCAACAGATGCAAACATCATAAAAAGTAATTACGTTTTCCTAAGCTCATGACACTGAAGCTCGACATGTATGAATGCAATAAATTGCCAACAATGCCCGTGAATGATGTTCTAACCCGTAACATCCCAAATCCGACATGGTATACGTTTGTTGTCCGGCAAACCGGCACATTGAGCGCTACTCACCCAAACAGAGACGTCAATCCCAAATAGATCTATTTATAACACTCGCGCTTACAATCTAGTAATTGACAGTTCATGATAAAGGGCTCAGTGGGTTATCGCTACTTAGGCAAAACACGTAATCAATGTATAAAATGTACCCTTGCGTCCAATTTGTAAAACAAAACATGTTCTCACCCCAAAGATGTAAAACATTTAAATAATTGTAAAGCATGGGGGCTATGAACTCACCTTCGTAGGTAGTCCTCTGTGAATGGTAAATATATCTAAGTATGGCAAATGAATCTCACCGTCAAATACCTAAGTAAATACGGCTAGTCTTAGTCTACAAGTTTAGGCTAACGACTTAAGGCATAAACTACAATAAATTATTAGCTTATGATCTATATAGCCTTTGTAAGACAATAGTTAACTTGAATAAATCCAAATCAACTATGTGAGAGACACTGACTATGAATATCAAGTGTTAATGCGGAATCTTAACACAAGTATTAAGAAGAATATAATACTAACTTTGCTATTGATTTCTATTAAGCTTCAATGCTTCTATTTGTTATATAAAACTCTATGCCGTAGGGTTCCTTTTATACAAAGGAAACCCTAGAAGGCTTTACAAAACGTGTGAAAGGATAATGCATATCCTTTCCTCATGAGATCTCTTAAAATATCTCTAAGATAACTATTACCTCTATTCTGTTACATAAACAGACTTAACTTAAATTGACCGTATAACTATAGTACTGCCACTCTACCAGTACTACTATAGTACTGTCAGACTTAACTTAGTACTTGCCAGACTTAACTTAGTACTGCCAGACTTAACTTATACTACACTTGATCTTCACTTGTGAACTTCAAGTTTCTTTAAGTACCTTCATCTTTGAGCTTTTGAAAATTGTTGTAAACTTTGTCTTTTAAAATATTTGGAACTACCACATTTGATTTTCTTGATTTACTTGCAGCTCTTTGTTCTTTGCAGCATCCTTTTGAAACAGGTACACTTGTATCATCTCTATTTGATCTTTTCAGCAACACTTCATATCAGCAACACTTAAACAGCTATATTGACTATATGTACATCAAATCATAAAATTTCAGACTATTCTCATCACTTCCAGGTGTGTTAACTCCTGTGAGAGTTATCTCCTGTGAGAGGTGAATCATTGAAAATTTGAATGAAAATTTTTGATGTCTCTTTACCAGTTAGCCATTAACTCTGGAGTAGTCAGTCCTTTGGCCACCAGAAAGGTGCATGTCCATGGTTGACTGAAAACCATTTCAACTCTTAGTACTTGAAACATTGGTGAGTTGAATACCATATGGTTTTTGGCAAACCATTACAGCCATGAACGAATTTGAGATGCCTTTACCTGTAGCCGTTTGCTCAGGGCTAGTCAATCCTTTGGCACCTAGAAAAGGTAAATTCCATGGTGGATTGATTACCATATCAACTCTTTGTACATGAAACTTGGTGAGTTGATGTACCATCCACTTTTTGGTAAAGTGTCAACCATCTAATATGGATTTGCAATTTGTCTTTACCATAAGCCATAATCTCATGGACTAGTTATGGTTTTTCCACAGCCTTTACCACAATCCATAAACGTGTGGGCTAGCCAACTCTTCACTCAAACAGGTATGGTGAGTTGAAAACCATACAACTTATTGGTAAGTTGTCAACCATAAAACAGATTTGAGAAATACTTTTCCACAAGCCGTACCCATGTGGTCAAGTCAGTTCTTAATGCTGGTTAGGCTTGGTGAACTGAACACCATTTGTTGTGTAAGTGCTAAAGCACCTCCACCAAGTGTTGTTCTCCTCATCTCCATTCTAGATCTTTAACTTATCAATTTCCATAGATATGATGATAATTCTTTCAAACACTTAAGCTTTAATCCCAGCATTCTTCTCAATCGATTTTACCAGCTTTTTCTTAACTTTAGTATTTTGAGCAAACAACTTCTTCTTAAGCATCATACTGCACACTTCTTCTGACAAGGGATATGACCTTTCAGCCAACATATAAATGGCTGTTGAGTTATGTAAGTCCAAACAGTGAACATTACATGAATCGTAATATCTCCAGTTCACTATAGGAATGTGCATAGGTAAACTCCACACAGTATCTTCACTTTGTGGTGAATCAAACATAATCCTAAGATTTTTAGCAAATGTACTCTCCAAATCTTTCTTCGACCCCCAAGGACCATACTCAGTATCTTTTGCAACACAATTTTATACAAATACAACTAAATCATCTCTTGAGATATGTATGCAGCCTTGCTCCAAGATCACAAACACTGAAATTCCCATTGATTTGCTCTGATGGAGGTGACAAAAACCTTTTACTCCAAGTCTAAGACTCTTCCATTTCACAATCTTTGAGGATGTAATTATCAATTTCTCCAGATTCAGGTTCTGTAGAAGGTATGCGCAGAGAGGGGACCCCCGTCCTGTTTTTCTCCCTTTTCTAGCCTTTGACTTTCTCCTGCTCATTTTTAGAACTGGTTGCTTGACCTCAATCTCTTCTTTTACAAACTTGGCAGATTCAGATATAGGAATTTCTTTAACATCCAATACCTTTTTCTTCTTTTTCTCAGCACCTTGAAGAGTTTCACCAGACCTTTTCAAACATTCTTTCTCCTTTTCAGAATCCACATGAATAATATTTTCTATGCTTCTGATAGTTCTCTCAAACTATACCTTGAGTTCCTCAAAAGACAACTTCTTAAGTTGAGGAATTGTCCAACCATAACCTTGACTTCTGACATAGGTCAAGGCGAGGAGTCTGTAGAAGCGGGAGCGAGGTTCAGTCTTGGGTCCTGTTGCTTTATTCTTCTTTGCTTTCAGCTTTTATTCTCTAATCTCCCTTCTTCTTTTCTCAACTAACTCAACCATTTTCTTGGCATAATCCTCAGCATCAATATCAGTACCAAAAAAACTTTTTCTCAATTTTGTACTTGCTTCTATCCTTGCTCTAATTAAATCCTAATCTTCTTCTGTATAATATTGAGCTTGTTGTTGAACTTCAGTAGCTCTTTTTCTTTGTTGTTCAGTCATCTCAAACTCATCATTCAATCTTTTATCCGTCCAAATCAAATCTAATGCTTTGAAGTTCTGGCTTTTCTTTCAATTTCAAGCTGCCAACTTGACTGATTCTTGCAATCTCTGCTAAGTTGGCTTCCTCTTCTCTAATCTATTTCTTTGATCTTTTAGGCTGAGGTTGTTCTTCAAGTACTTCCTTTCCTTTTCTTTGGCTGACTCTGACTTCACCAGAACTAATATTTGTGAAACCAAACTCAATCTCCTCTCTAGTAGACTTAAACTTTTCAAAAGCAGACTTTCTATCACCAGAACTAACTCCAACATCCAATTTCTTCTTGAGACCAGACTTAACTTTCCTAGTATAAGTCTTAGTCTTTTGAGAAGCCCACCCTGCAGTACAGGTCTCACACCGGCAAACCACTTGGGCCGTGATGTCTGCCTCCCCTGAATCTTTACCCTTAGGATTTTCAAATACAATTCTTCTTCCCCTCAAAATTCCGCCCCAGATGGAAAATAAGTCAGCATCTTCATCTCTGAGTCTCTTAGAACCATCTTCCGTTTGGGGAGATCCCATACGTAACCTTGTTTCTAAGCGTTTGACCTTCTTTACCAATTTCACTATAACAGCAGCTGTGGTCTGTTTATTCTCCTTTAGTTCCTTCTCTAAATTATCAATCCTAGTAACTAATTGAGGTACTAGGTGCAGTAAATCAGCTACATTGATTCTTGTAGCCCCAGCATAAGTGGAAGTAGGGCCTTGAAGTGGTGGGGACTTAGGAGGTGATGTTGTTGTGGGTTTAAGGAGGAGCTTGTTTTTGTGAACAGGTGAAGTTTGTGTGTTGGTCATAGGTGTCTCCATAGGTTCAGGTGATATAGGGTGGGTGATTTAAATTCAGTGAAGATGTCTTAACTTGTGTGTAGGGAGGATGTGAACAAAATTTAATGATGAGCCATGAAGTTCAGTCTCAGTTTCTAATCTCTTAATCTGGTGGGGTTTCAGTTTTTAAGGTTGAGAGGTAGAGGGTACCGATGCATTTGGTGGGGGATATGTTCCAACAGGCTCTTGTTGAGGTTCACCTTGGTTTTCATCATGTCCTGCAATCATGTTAGCTAACAATGGTCTATACACCCCAGCAAACCCTCGGTTCATGTTCCCAAAATTCTTTTTAGTCAATCGATAAGCTAAATAAAGATTTGTGTTAACAGGTTTAGCTTCCAAAACATTGATAAAAATCTGGGATACAATTAAGAAACTTCTTGTGACTTCTGTTACATGGCCACCATTGCTTCAAAATCATCTTAGAAAAATTATAAAGTTCTAACCATAGATAGACATATTAGTCGCAGTAGCAAGTTGCTACAAAACTGATCCCATCCCCCACTTTTAAGAACTTATACTAATGTAAACTGTGGTGGACCATAAATTTCCAATAAGGGGTAAAATGCTTTTCTTAAATGTAAAATATTATCATTGATACCCCAAATTAGCCATCCCCTCAAAAATTTCAGCATTAGTGAACTCAATGATACCATTCTCATCTGCGAGTTTAAATTTATTTCTAACAGATGATTCAGAAATTATGTATTCATAGGTATCAATTGTGGCTTTTAATTCTTGTTCCCCATTATCAAGTGTTATGACAGTGACAGTCTGCCAAAACTATTTGATTACTGAAACATAGATTATGTTCCAAGGCATACCTGATGTGAGTGCCTTTAAGAAAATCAACTATCTGCTCAAAACCTACACTTCCTTTAGGTTTCTTAAGAAATCCCACCTGATTATGCTTAGGTACGAAAGCCATTGTAGTAAAAAGGTTGTGATTGTTGGTGATTATCAACTGGGTTTGACTCGTTTTGGTAACTTAGAACTGATTGTGAGACCAAACAGTACTAACGACTAGTTACCAGGATTAATATTGGCCTACCAGACTTAAATCTGGTCAACTAGTATTAACAATTTTATTGTTAGAACTAAAGAATAAGCTTACCATGATTAATATTGGCCTACCTGACTTAAATCTGGTCAACCAGTATTAACAATTTATTGTCAGAACTAACAATAAGCTTACCAGGATTAACTAGTAAACTACTAGAATTAATATTGACAATAGCAGAATTAACTTTTGCACAACTTCAGTTCAACTTTAATCCATGCTCCAATGCAATCCAAGTATAACCTAAAAACGTTAAGCCACATACAAAATATACTACAAAACTATTCAAAGACACTATTGTACTAGATCTAGTATAGTTTAATACCTACTAAAAGAAAGGTAACCTATCATAATTAATTCTACTAACTAGTATGACTAGATTACAAATAATACATTTAATCCTCCCCTTAAATGTAGCTAC
>BQNB010035058.1:0-22449 GCA_026074375.1 Tanacetum coccineum
TGGACCGATAACGTCCGAAAATATAATTTTACTATTCATGTCAGGAAAACAGTGCCAAATTTTATATAAGAAGTTACCTAGTTTCCATAGTAATTTTACTCATTTTTACACACTTTCGGGCTTAGAAAATTATAATCTTATCGTAAAATATCATTTCGAGTAACATTGTAGTTTTATATTTAAACCGAATCGGACTCGAAAGTCCTCAAAAATACCATTTATAAATCTGCCAGCACTTTGCCCAAAAACTGTTTTGCCGGTATTGTTTCAAATCTAGTTTTGGCCATAACTTATTCGTTTTAAGTCCGTTTTTAGCGTTCTTCATATGGACAAAGTCGTGGTAAGATATACTAACACATTTTTAAGGCTTTGGCTCGTCAAAAAGTCCGTAACCTACTGCCATATAGCTGCTATCCCTAAAGGGAATTTACACCATTTTTGCCAAGTATTTCTACTCTATTTTCATACCACAAATCCACTAGTTTATATATTTCAACCACTTTCAAAATCCACAATTATTCGCTAACCTAATCCCATCTAACACTTCACAATATCATAAAATAATCATAACATCAAATAAGCTAGTTTATGAATTATAAACCTAACCACATGTCTAAAATCATAAGTAAGCGGTGTTCTTGATTTATTTGCAAATGTTTATAAATATAAACTAGTTAGTGATATAACTTTATAATTAAGATGTTTATGTATAAAAATACATAATGAAAGTATAGAAACATAAATGAACCTATTCCATAAGTATGAAAATCAAAAGAGTAAAAAGTATGCTTACAAAGTATGTGATCAAATAGAAACCCTAGATTTTGATTAATCCTTATGAAAACCCTAAATCTTGATTATGAAAACCCTAACTTTACAAACACTATGAAAACAAAACACCTTTGTTTTAAATTACAAAAACTCCTAACATAGCAAAATTAACCTTGAAAACACCTCAGAATATACCCTTGGATTAATTTTGTAAGCTAAATATCAAGAAAATGGAAGGTAAGTGAAACCCAAAATGGGGGTATTTTGTGTCCATGGCTAAGGAGGAGGAGGTGAGAAGAAGAAGTTTTGGTTGTTTTTATGCAAGGTAAAATATGTAAAGTTAAGACAAGAGATGGCATGAATCAATTTAATAAATGAAATAGCTAGAGATTATTTAGGAGACACAAGCAAAGGAAGGCACAAATCAAAGGAAGAATATTAAGGGGAGGAGGAGGGGGGTTACCGGAAAACCAGCCGATTGGAAAGGGGGGCCCGGACAATGTCACAGAGACCGCTTAAAATAGTCAGTGAATAGAACGCCCCCCCAGGCCACCCATTCTCACCACTAACCACTTAGCACAGGTAATAACACCCCACAGCACCATTGGGTGGTATTTTTTGTGTATGTCATAAAAAGTACAATAACCCGCCCTAGGGATGGTTTTGGTAAAGAAATGATATAACTTATTGATATATTAAATATTAGGGTAATAGGGTATAACTAATGGGTATACTTAAAGTATACCTGCGAGACACCACGACGGCCGCGACAAATTTGAATCCCAAACCCAACACAACCAGCCCAAATTCAGCCCCCCGCTAAACCCCCCCCCCCCGCGCCCAACCCACGCCGCCCGACACCCCGTATTAAATATCAAGCAACCCCCACCCTAAACGTAAAAACAGAAAAAAACAAACATAACTCACCGTAAACCCTACACCAAAACCTCAACACAAATATACTACAAGATAGACGTATATTTTAATAAGTAAAGTAAGTCAGTTAAACAGATAAAATTGACAGAATTAGGTTAACGCGAAATCTAACATAAAAAACGGAATTGCCAATACAAGACACACAAACCACAAAGCTACCCCAAACCCACCCACTAAGACTAAATATAGAAGTCACAAAACAAAGGCCCTGCACATATTAAACGGATTAGTATAACAAAGATACTACACCAACCCCAACCGCTAAAACTAACCACACACACCACCAGGGGACCCTTCGTCAACCACACCCCCACCCCCCCCCACCAATGTAAACCCACCCCTCCAACCTGTCCATCCCGTCCTCACATCCATCCCAAAAGTAACCTACCATCAACCCGCCACACTGACACTAAGGGCTACCACCATCCCCCCCCTTATCGAAAAAACAATAATAAGATAATCATAATATTTATATGTGGACTGACAAACCAACGCTAGTAGCACTCCGTACTACCCGACAAACACGCTACTCGAACACAACAGCACCCCCAAACCACCCGCCCACCCTAATTACCCCCCCCCCCCCCCCACCGCTCCCTCTTACGCATCCTCTCTGTAAAACCACAATCAGCAAATCCTTTTCCCCCCCCACAAGTACCCCCACGCACTCAACTCCAACCATTAATCCCAAACATCGTAACATTAAGCAAGTGAGCCCAGCAACACCGTCTACTAAACCACCATACGACTAGGGGAGCCGACCCAACGCATCCCTATCGGTAATGCTATAACCACCAAACAACGATCAGAAAGATAACCACATCATCAGCAAAGTACAACAAAGAACAATTCATACAACAACATATGATTAAAATATTGTATAAAAAACCGTAATTCCCTTTACATAAGAGGTAGCTTGAACCACTGTACTTATCGTTTTTATTATCATGCTTGATGATGTGTTACTACATGACCTATCTTTTTAACCGTAATAAGTTATTAAATTACAAACCAAAAACTCTTATGCCAGCTCTCAAGCTGAAAACCCCCCTCTTTGCGTTAGTTTAGGTTTAATTAGGATTAATTAGAACTAACATCGATAACTAAACACTACATGACTGGTAGATTAAAGTATTAAATGCCTCACATCTTCAAGGTGATCGACAAAAATAACCTCACTACTTACAAAGACCCTAACAATACGATTTCGATTGAGTACAACTAACCGTATAGTGTTAGTTTAATTCAGGAATAAAGATACAATAGGATTACAAATAAAATCTTGGTTCGACCTTTTGGTTAAGTGAATGATAGACTAAGGTATCTTAGGATTACAAATAACCTTTTGTTTTCTTTTGGGTAGTTTAATAGATTGTAGACTACCAGTATATAGATAACCATTAAGCAATAAGTTGGTAAAGCCTCGATGAGCTAGGTTTTAATATTGATACCAATATTGTCACCTAGATAGATTATAATTAATGGTGTGAACTTTATGCGGGTTTGGTTGATTGTGACATGATTAACCGTAATATAAACCTAAAGTCTAGGGAGAAGTACCACCTAACTTAGGATTGATATACCACCAACGAGAGTAGTACAATCATTGCATGAATAAACAATTCATACATCTTATTTGATTAAAATTGGTTAATACGTTTTTCCTTACATAAGTGCTTGACCACTTCTTTATCGTTTGTTTATCTGCTTGTGTGTGTTACTTGTCCTATTTTTTACCGTATTAGTTTAAATTAAACCAAAACTCGTGCCAGTCTCTCAAGCTGAAAACCCCCCTCTTTGCGTTAGTTTAGGTTTAATTAGGATTAATTAGAACTAACATCGATAACTAAAATACTGGTAGATTAAGTATTAATGCTCACTCTTAGTGATCGACACCCTACTTACAAACGAACCTACAATCGATTGAGTACACTAACCGTTAGTGTTAGTTAATAGGTAAAGTCGGAAAAATATTAATAGTAAAACTTGATAATATAATCACCTATACTAAACGACACATCACACCCTTACCGTTTTCAACCCTATTTGTTATTACTAATGATCAAATACGTTTTACAAATTAGTCCAATAGAATTGATCCGATGTCTAAGCATAGTTGTTTAATATTTATATAGGTTTTAAAAGACTTGTATCTAACTAATTTTCTGCAATATTTATAATAATATCTTATCATATTCTTTAATATCTTTTGCGTTTAACAAATTTATAGTGTGATTTTGGCACAAGGCCTCCAAAATTCATGAGACGGTCCTAGCCCTTAATTACAACTCATCGGAAACACCCTCTACAGAAGCAACTACAAAACTGCTTATGTAATCCAACTAAGCGCATTATTATAATCGTTTAACCGATTTGAATCAACTAACAATCGTAACAAATTACATTTATCACTAAGCGCATTAGTAAAATTATCACTAATAGGATAAAAGGGGTGTTATATGATCTTGTGGGGGAAAACCAGAGCGATTTTATACCCGGGAGGCAAATTACGGATAATATTTTATTGACCCAAGAATTTACGAGGGGATATAGTTGGAGTATTAATAAGGGTGCTAGTAGATGTGCTTTTAAAATTGATATTCAAAAAGCATACGATACTGTTAATTGGGATTTTTTAGAAAATGTTTTGGGTTTCATCCTGTTATGATTCGTTAGATTATGGTTTGCTTAACAACGGATTCATTTTTGGTGTGCATAAATGGTGAACCTCATGGTTTCTTCAAAGCTGGTAGAGGGCTAAGGCAAGGGGATCCTATTTCCCCTTACCTTTTTACTTTGGTCATGGAGGTTCTAAACTTGATGGTGATAAGACAAGTGAAGGCTGAGAAGAGATTCAAGTATCATTGGGGTTGTAAGGAGCTCAAAATTACAAGTTTATGTTTTGCTTACGACTTCCTAATGCTATGCCATGGTGACCTGATTTCTGCGTCAGTGTTGAGGAGAGGGTTGGATGAATTTTGTGTTTCTTCTGGACTTCGTCCAAGTATGTCTATGTTATACTTGACAACATTTTGCATCAAGCCGTGTGAGAAACAGTCACATGCATTGTATCTAATTATTACCCATTTGAATCAAGAACACCCTTCCCTAACATTGAAATGACCAATTTTAATTTCTTCATTATATATTTTCCTGTGTTTAGTATGTTTTTGTAAGTTTGACTTTTACAAGTTAATTAGATAGTGTTTCAAAACTGCCATATCCAAACACCTGTATAATTTGCACTTCTAATCTTGTAGATTTGAAATGACATTTTGAGTCCAAAATATGCATGAAATATAGTTTGACTTTAAAAAGTCATACCGTATTTGAGTCATTAACCTGACCCAAACCAAAGCAATCCCATAAACGTTTAGGAAAGATATTGATGTCATTACAAAAGTTTGAGAAAGACATTGATGTAATTACGTAAGTTATAAGGATATATATGTAATATTGAACTTTAAAAAGGATACACACATATAATTCTCACTTCATTAGTCTCAAATTATAGAGTTAATTACATAAATGGTCTCTGTAGTTGACACACAATTGCACTTTTGGTCCTAAAACGCATTTAAGTACACTAGTGGTCCCTGTGGTTGTCCAAATTGGGTTGACCGGTCCTTTGATCAACTTGACATCCAATTGCTCCGTTACGACAGGGCATTATCATCCTTTCACGTCCAAATAAACCACACACTAGTTATGTAACAACTTTTTTTAACATTTTTTTTTAATTTTGAATTTTTTTCGAATGGTTTTTTTTTTCAAATTTGGGCGTCGAGAGTTAAATCCCAAAAATAGGATCAGTGGGATTCGAACCCGGGTTTCATAGGTTGTAGGCACAACGACTTACCGACGGTCTATGATACTTGCTACCACAAATCTTTGATCATATAAGTGTAGCCACGACATGCATGTAGCTTTGATTTGTATTCTGTTTTTACGTATGAAAAGAATACAAATTTGATGTTTGAATGACGATATGATCGATCGTGTTATTTTAGTTAGCTTGTTCACTTTGTTATCGATGATGTGCTTCAACTTACGTTATGTGATCTACTGATCTAACGATACATTATCACGTACCACTTCCCCAACGACCCTTTAAAAAAAATCATAATAATAACTAGCTTACGATTGTGACATGAAACGCAAAATGGGTCTCTTATTAGATGAAAGTGAATCGCTACTGATGAAAACTAAAGAGCCTAAGAAAGAACAATATTGATTTAACTGATAACTAAATTCGATGTACAAGTCAAGTCAATGCAAATTCTAACTCATTTAAACTGAACTTTCCTTCTCAATTAATGGAAAATAGTGTGTCTTGGGCATGTCCTTTTCAACAGTATGTTACAATTGGGGGGTGGAAACGAGCTGAGTTGAGCCCGAGCCTGCCAGAGCTCGAGCTTGGCTCGTTTATATATATAAAGCTCGAGCTCGGGCTCGACTAATCTATATGATGTGTTAAAGAAAACAAAGTTCAAATGGAGCTCGGCTCTTTAATCTCACAAGGCTAGAGCTCGTTTACTTGTTTTATGCTCGTTTATACACAATTATACGTATAGACTGTTGTCATTTAGCATATGATGTACGACTATTTCAGAGTTTCACAGACACTTTCTAGTACACACTTGAGATAACAAATTATATTCTAAAACACAAGGAATAACACTTATTAAAAGTAGTAAAGATGGACCTCACCAGTCGATGTACAGTCCGCAATCTACATATAGATATTTCAATCGATGTATAGTCCGCGATCTACAGATAGATGTTTCTGTAAAACATGATAAAACAACCGTTAAAGAGCTCCGCACGGGATCAAACTCCCTGTCCTTAAAGGTGTTTTACCGCTCAAATTTGATGCAGACGTGACGTTTGTGATCACCACAGCATAGATTAACACGTATGACCAATGGCGGAGTAAAAAACTGTATGACAAGTATACTAGACTCACGATGTGAAGCCCTGTATGAATGTGTTGTATGTGTTTTTGTACATTTAAAGCGTTCACAAAACCACTATATATCTTAAAAAACAAACCTCCAAACATGAACTAAAGAAATAATCATCATGGGCAAGAAACTGGAGGTGGGTGGTGGGAGATGGTTGCAATTCATGGCTGCCATCCAAATCTCCTCATACCCGCGATTTCTAGTTGACTTTTTTAGCCCACACGCACTTTCATCTTAGTTGTTACAACTTAAATATGTTGTACCACAAGCAACACAAAATGTACATAGATCCTATGCATATAGAGATTGTACATTGTGCTTCATCATTTTATACCTGCCAACCTTATCACAAAATTCCAACATAGACAATATATATATATATATATATTTCAAGGGATCATTTAGGCTCGCGAGCCTACTCGAGCTTTTTTTATAAAGCTCGGGCTCGAGCTCGATTATTAAATCAGACCAAACTTAGGCTCGAGCTCGTTTAAGCATCGCTCGTTCGAGCTTTTTACAGATCCTATCCCAAGCTTTTAACGAACTACTCGGCTCGTTTCCAACCCTAGTTCCAAGGTTCAACATGGTGCTGCTTAGCATTTTCCTTACGCCAGCCCCTTCTACAGGAAACTAACCTTTTATTCATTACCAAATATATTGTAAGTCGTTATATTCATTCAAATCTAAAATTTGAGGTCGCAAATACTCATATAACATGAGGAAGTTCTTCCATTCAGTTTTTACTCCTTTCGTCCAACCTAGCTTTTATCCCTTCTCCAAGACTACGGTTTGCCCTTTCCACTAAACCATTGGTTTGTGGATGCTTAACAGAAGCAAAATGTTAGCGGATACATAATTTCTCGCACCAGTCCTTGAACGGATTGTCTTAGAATTGTTTTCCATTGTCCGAGATGATTTCTCCTAGGAGTCCAAATCTACAAACGATGTTATCCCACACTAATTTTTTGATTTGGTTGCCAGTAATGGTCGCCACTGGTTTTGCTTCAATCCACTTTGTGAAGTAGTCGATAACTACGATCAAAATTTGACTTTTTCAGGCCCTTCCGGAAAAGGTCCAGCATAATCAAAACCCCACTTGTAAAGAGATGGACCCCCCCACGGAGATGTATGGGCTAGCTTTTGTGCTGAGGACTTCTTGGGACAGGCTTGTGAACTTGGCAGTCCTGGCACGCCCTTATCATCTTTCTTGCATCCTCGTGCATGGTCGGTCAATAATAACCAATCCGCAAGGCTTTCGCTACGACGAATCGTGTACCATCATGCATGCTACAAGACCCCTCATATATCTCTCTTAGAACATAATTGGCCTGGAGTGGCCCTACGCATCGCAGCCATGGTCCTAAGAAAGATTTTTTGTAGAGTGTCCTATTTATTATAGAGAACCGCCACGACTTACTTTTACTCTCCTTTTAAAGCTTTTTTCACTTCTGCCGGCAATGTTCCGTCCATGAGGTACTTGAATATGGGAGTCATCCATGTATCCCCTTCCTCTTCTACTACTGCCAACACTTCCACTGTACTTATCGACTTTTCTTTTAGTTCCTCCACTAGCACTTGTTTACTCAAGTGTGCAAAGCTTGATGATATTTTACTTAAGGCATCTGCCTTTTTATTTTCGCTTCTGGGGACCTGTTTGATTGAGAATGCTTTGAAAATGTTGATAAATGTTTTTACCTTCTCCAAATATCGAACCATGTCATTTTCTTTTGCGACATATGTTCCATTCACTTGATTGGCCACCAGCCGTGAATCAACATTTGCTTGGAGGTTTTTTACACCTATTTGCTTCACGATCTTTTGTCCGGCTATCAAAGCTTCATATTCCGCTTCGTTGTTTGTTGCATCAAACCTGAATCTTAAAGCGTAAGTAAATTTCATCCCTTCCGGGTTTGTGGGTATTAGTCCTACCCCAGAACCGTTTGTGCAAGATGATTCGTCCGTAAACAAGATCCATGGTTCGGGAGGTTTCTCTCCTTCTTCTCCCATATAGTATCTGAAGATTGCTCTTCTGAGTCGTCATCGACTAAAAAGTCTGCAATATTGCCCTTTGACCGATACTCTAGGCCTGTAAGTATGCGTACATCTCCCAATTCAATGCTCCATTTTTGTAAGCCTCCTGCTACTTCTGGTCTCGAAAGTACCTGTGTTTGGTTGGATCCCGTGAAGACTATGATGTGGTTGTGCCTGGAAGTACCATCTTTAGGCGTATTACTGCATGAATTAAAGCCAACACTAATTTGTCCATAGACGGGAAAGTTTTACGTCCGAACCCCTTAACGCTCTGCTGACAAAGTATATAGGCATTTGCTTAGCTTCCCGTTCCGTCATCAGGACTGCACTTACCGTTTCTTTTTGCTTCCCGGTGCCAGATAGACTATAAGCGCTTTTTTCCATTGTGCGACTAACAAGGAAGTTCGGCAATAAGTTGGCTTTCATTTGCTTGAATGCTTCTTTCCGCTTCCGTATCCAAATAAAAATCGATTTTCCTCGTGCATTTTTTCAAAGTTTTGAAGAATGGTAATGATTTCTCTGCTGATTTGGCTAAAAACCGGTTTAGACTTGCGAGCTTTCCATTTAACTTTTGCACATCCTTCAAGCATTTTGGGGACGGAAGGTGTAACATTTCTCATTTTCAGGTTATTTACAACTTTAATTAATTCCATTATTTATTTTTAGTGTTTTACGCGTTCACTTTTAATTATTATCGTATAGTTAAATCGCGTATACCCCCTAAAAAAAAAATCAACGTTCAATATAAACGGACACCAAACGAATTAAAGTTTACATCAATCAAGTATTATATGATTATTAGGAGAATAATTTATAACTTTTCATAATTTATTTTTGTTGGTTACTAAAACGCTTACGTTGCACAATAAATTACATTCGGACATACCCGGAAGCACCTGTACCCATCTACACTCAAACAAATACCCACTCTTATACCCAATACCCAAAATTAACTTATTTTGTTTACTTTACAACTCCCTAAAAACGCGGACCTAAGTGTTTAGCACTAGAATAAAGTACCAAAACTCCACTAACTCCTTTTCTACACATGTTAAATCTTACACTAATGTACCTTAGCGCCCAAGTTCAACTAAGAAGATTTGGTCATCATCACATAACCAATCCTTCTTACCTGGCCTTTCCGATGTTTCATCCTAGTCTGCTAGAGAACATTCGTCTATTATTATAGTGAGTGAGGTTGTTGACTGGTTAGAGAATGAAAGTCTTCTATATCAATACACCCTAACACTAATCTCATATACATAAATACGCCTATTCTACACAAAATCAGTAAAAACTGAGAGAGTCTCTTCTACAAGACAGAGAGGAAATCTAACTTATTCTCGCTCCCCTTAAATATACTCTCAATGCAACAACTACAGCACACCATTTCTCTCTAAACCACACCAAAAACCCACGGCATACACTCTATAATTAGGGTTCCATATATCTTTGATTTTCTAAGGTATTCCAAGGGTATTAACATTCATTCTAAATCACACCTATAAAGTCACTCCCAAGTGTTTAACAAGACTTGGATTCGGAGTTTAACAAGGAATTAAACAGAAAACATACTCTAGGTTTTTTCTTGAATTAGGGTTTTATAAAGTTTTGGGAGTCTTTTGGGTTGAAGGGGGATTATATCTTGTGATTCTTCAATCCCTACACATCACTTAACAGGTCTGCGAGAGAAAAGTCTCTTATATTCCATTCATTTAGGCTTTAATTTATTCTTTGTGTATATGTAAGGTTTTATCACCACCTAGGGTTTTATTTTTGGAATTTTACAAAAGTAAAAAACATGTATGTAACATACACAACAATTATTTTTCATTTGATCAAAAATGAGTATTTACCATAGTGGTCAAGAATTGCGTAAAAATAAGAGTTTTACAAGTGTTGAATAGTTTATTCTCTTTAATATTGTTAAAGTTTTTTACATTATTACCTTAAATAAAAGTTCTATGGACTTAAATAATTATTTGTGGGACTCATTTCTTTTCTTTGTCAATAGACACACACACAGACGAGATAAGGAGGCTTAATATATATAAATATTTGTACTATACAATCTGAGAGGACTTGTGGAAAAGTTTACACTCTCTATTATTAAATATACATAAAAATAAGTTAAAGTTTAAAACAAAGGTGGGGGGTCGAAGTTAACCGTATGCAAACAGTACCTGGGAAAATTTGTTCATTTTTTTTATATTAATAATACATTTCATGAAGATCGTAAGCAAGTAAGGAACTTGAAAAACGATTAAATAATGAACGAGTTATGATTATAAAACAAGTTACGTATAATTAATTCAAATACACAAACAATTCTTTATAAACTGTTGAGGCGACAAGTCATTATTGACTTTCGGATGCAGTTTAAAATCTTATAAATAATATTTTGCATAAATTAACTAATAACAAACACGGACATAAAGACTCAAAAAAAACGGAATATAACGAACAAGTACAATTTTTACAAGGAATATATAATGAACTATATTAAACCAGTTTTATTAAAACAGTTTTAAAAGCACTGATGTGAACATAATTATTACTGTTCATCAGGTTTTAATTTTTTAATAAATTATGATATTTTGGTAAGAATTTCTTAATACGAAGACGAGACATAATAAAACTTAAAAAATTGGAGTAAAAAACATAAAGATCATGCGGTTTTCAAACGCGGCGTACTATTTATATTTTTATACACTTTTTTTTATATAAAACGATTAAATTAATAATGAAATGTCATTATGCAACCAATAAAAAAACATTAAATCATGTATTTTACAAATGATGCGTTAGTAAATAAAATTAATATTTTCCTTACGGGTACAAGTACATATACTTTTTATTTAACAAAGTACGGGTTAATATTTAATTTAACTTTTAAAGATTTAATAAAAACTATTAGGTGGTGGTGTGACTATATAACATGTGTAATATTTATTCATAACAAAATGCATTACACCTACAGAGCTAAAATTAATTATTGTTTGCATTACGGATATTGCCGAGACGATCCACTTATTTGATTTAGATAATCAATCATTCACTTACGGTGAGTTCATAGCCCCGCTTTTACACAACTATATCGTTTTACAACTTTGGGGTGAGAAACATGCATCGTTTTACATTTGGACGCAAGTACCCTTTAAACAAGTTACGAGTTGGCCTAAATAGCTAAACCCACTATTGCCCCACTATCTATGAACTGTCAATTGCTATTAGCGAGACGCGAATGTGTTGATAAAGATCTATTTGGGATTGACATCCCCGTTCGGGTGAGTAGCGCTCACTAGTTTTGAATGTACTGAAACAACGAATGTATACATGTCGGAACAATTTGGATGTTGCGGGTTTGAACATCTACACGGGCACATTTTGTGCATTAAATTGCATTCATAGATGTCGAGCTTCGGTCATGAGCTTCGTGCACTTCGGTAATTACTTTTAAGACATTAATGAGTACATGTTTACATTGAAATCTTGCGGTCCTATTTTATACATTACTTAAACCTGTGAATTCACCAACTTTATGTTGACGTTTTAAAGCATGTTTTTCTCAGGTCAATAAGGTACGAGAAACAAGGATACATTGGTAGTCACCATTTTGGAGTCATTACTATAAAGATTTGGATGCATTACATTTTGGGAATATTTGTTATGTCTTAAAATCTTTACTTTTCATGGATGAACTATTTAAGCATCGGGCTATTATAACAAACAAGTCTATTTAATCCAATGTATCAATTTTAAACGACTCATATAGAGGTCGTTCTCATATCTCGTGCTATTGATCTATGAAGTAACACTCTCCAACCCATATTCCGCTGCGACCCATTTTGGAGGTGTTACAGATAAGGCAGGGTTTGTTTAGTCTTTGAAGCAACAACGGGCTCACCAATTTGGTCATTAGTTTGGACCACCGAAGGTTGGATGTTTTTGGTACTTGGTTGCACCGTATCCTTTGTTACCTCAGGTTCATTTTCTACAGGATGAGAAGAAATTTGAGGTCCATTATAGAAAACACCGCTTCGGGTAGTGATTGCTTTCACATCACCTTTCGGGTTAGCAATGGTGTTGCTTGGAGGAGAACCCGAGCCCGAAGTAGAAGCGGTATTACTATTCACGAATTTGGTGATTAGGTCCGTTATATTTGCCATTTGATTTTGCATATTTTGCATGACCGCGTCATTGGCTTTGACGTAGTTATCAAAATCGGGCTTAGAAACACCTGGTGCTGGAATAACTGGAGCTTGGTAAGCTGGAGCTTGAAAGTCGGGGGTTGATTAATCTGGGGTTGGTAAATTTGTCCTTGATTGAAATTATTACCCCGATTTTGGTTAAAATTGTTCCCCCGATTTTGGTTGAAATTGATCCCCCGATTTTGGTTGTTTTGATGGTTTTGCATAGGAGGAAAATCGGGAGGTCGAATTTGGTTAGCAACCATCTGAGGTCGGTAACTGGCATTCCCTTGGTTGTAGTTAACTACGGCGGCTTGTGACACGTATTCTTGGATATTGTCACGATAAATGTTGCCATCGGTGGCTGGACAATTTTGGTAAGAATGACCACCCCTGCAAGTTACACAACTTTGCTCGACCGCTTTTGTTAACGGGCGCGGGAGGTTTGGTGCGCGGGAGCTTGGATTGGATCTTCATATTCAAGGAGTAAAGTCTTGACGCATATCTTTGAGTCGAGGACATCGGGAAGAGATTCGGAAGGTGGAGGGCCTTGCACTCAACTTAGCAACACGTGTTTGCTTCGTGATTGGCGAACTTTGGATTTGCATCTCGATGATTTATTAGACAATCTCAGGGGCATTTTGACAAAAAGTTACCACCCGCGGCGTAATTCAATGAATCTTGATCATTTGTGATCTAGCCATTAGAAAATGTTATCGAGATGATCAATTTCTGAAAACCCTTGAAGCGGCGATGCCCAAAGAAGTTCAATTTGAATGGTCCATGCTCATAAAACGAATCGACAAAACTTTTCTGAAATCTAGTTAATTTCATTTCTAAATTTGACGTTTTATGAAGGGGGAAAGGAATTTGGTTAAATGAATTTTCGACACAAGATCATCCCATGTAGAATCGATTGAGGGGGTTCTTGTCAAGCCAAATCCGCTGCCCCCTCGGGTGAAAATAGGAAAGCATAAGCTTAACCGACGTACTCGGGACGTTTCGGAAATTCTTCATCGTAGACGTTATCTTGTTGAAAAATCGATGTGAGCATGTGGTCTTCTTTATCGTGTCCAATAAAATTGTTTTGTTTTTGAACATGGTTTAAGCAGACCATGCTGATCTCAAAATTGGTTTTGCTTGATCTCGGAACAACGATCATCCTCGTACCCCTCGGTGGGTGCTTCGGGCAATGAGCCATAGTAAGATTATCTTCCCTCGTATCTATGGAGGTATTGGTTTCTCAAATTTTGGGTGATTCACAGAAGTTTGTCACTTGTGTTGTCTGACTTTACGGGCTGAGAACGAGTGCGCATGCACAAAAAGAATATTTAAAACCGAAAATTACACACTATTTTTTGTTTTTTTGTATTTTTAATGATTATATTCACAATTGATTTTAACGGATAATGAGATAAGACAACATCGAACCAAAAATATACTTACTTCACGTACCTCAAAAGATAAACGCACAGGTGATCGGTAGGAGTATGAATATTGCGAACTTATTACTCCTTTCGTCGTGATTCCTTGGTAACAACCCTCCTTATACTCACACTTTATAGAGTTTGTTAATTTTCTCAAGGTGAGCCTACGTCCTTAAGAGACACCAATGGCTAAGTTATTAAATCTTTTGTTCGGTTGGGAACCAACCAGTTCACCGGAAGGTTATATATGATAATGACCTCAATTGAGAATATTATATTTTGGTATTTTTACCAATTTGTGAATTTTATTTCTTTTTTATGGACAATGTTTTTATATTTTTGGTTTTTTTTTATATGATAATTATACTAATAAAAGAAAATGAAAAATATTTTTGTACTTTTTATATTTTTATAGAAAAAATATTCACATATTCAAAAACAATTTGTCAAACGTAACGATAATCGTTTTTCCACTGGCCTCCTGCGAGCGGCGCCAAAAGTTGACTTCGACTCGAACTCACCCCTATTTATATACCAATAAATACAAAGAAATATAAATACACAACAAGGATCAGAATCCGCGAAATCAATGAAATCGGAAGCAGTGTAGAGAGTCTTCCCGTTCGTTAGGTCCCAAGGAGGCTAAGAGATGGAAAATTCGAAAGACGATGTATGAATTGATGTTTTTGAATATGACAAAGATGTAGGATTAAGATTGGCACTAGACGCGAATTAGCAAAAGCACCAAAGAAGAGCAAGGAAAAATAAGCGAAAACCAAGCATAAAAGCTATAAATTAGAATCACTAAACATTAAAAACTTAACACAAATAGGCTCAATTAAGCTTAAGACAGACAAATAAGCTAAACTAACTCTAAATAAGCAAATTCAGCATGCAATTAAGATAAATTAAACAAGAGAAACAAAACAAAGTGTGCTTGTTGTGTGAGGAGATGCTTAAAACAAATCCGTCTCATTTCTTTTGTGCTTCTTTGGAATCAATCTCAGCCATTGACAATACTTGGGAATGGTGAGGGATTGCCAACATGGCCTTTATACAGCTGGGGGGAAATAGTAGGGTGGATAAAATGATTTTGGCTAGGGTGTTGAGTGGTTTTGCAGGGTAGAAGGTATGGAGACACTTCCAAGTTGTACTGTTGTATTGTTGGGGCGGAAAGAAAGGCTTTGGGTAATAGGAGTTTTTGTTCCCCCTCATAGTTGAAATAACTTGAATGCAATCTTTGCCCGGTTTGCAATTTTGACCCTTGTCTTTTTATCTTTTGTAATACAACTTGAGGTTTGGCAGTTTTAGCCCCTCAAGTTGTATTTCTTTCACGTGGCGACTTGACTTTTCCTCTCCATCCTGCTGAGTTTGTTTGTTTTTTGGCTTTCTTTTTGGTTCCTTTCTGAATATCCGCTTCCGTGACACATTACAAAATCAAAACATACAAATTCAATGTATTATTGGTATTTTTTAGTCTTTTAAGTCCCGTTTAATGAAAATGTGATGTTGTAATTAAGCATCATACCATTGCCAAGCAAGCAGACACACCCACTGCAACTGCTTTAGTTCCTGATCCCATGGAGTTAGACGAGCATGTACCGGTATACGTTCTGGATCCAAAGCACCCGGAGTACCATGCACCATCAGATGATAAATATCCAAGTCTGATCAGCCTTAATGCTGACGATGCTTTGCACCGACTACTGATCCACCTGACACATGCTGACTCATAGTCGAATGGAGGAGTGATTTATAATAATTATCCAGAGAATCTGAAATGAACGAAGAGATCCAGAGATCCCGAGAGGACCTACTAACTACCCTGCTGATGGAAGGATGGTGGCATGATGAGCCCTCTGATGATGACGACGAGTGTTAATACTAGATAGTGAGAGGAGCCCATATGGGAGATGAAGAGGAGGAGGAGCACCTAGCTTCGACCGACCCTTCTACGGTACCTATTGTTGACCCTGTTCTGTCAGCTGGGGATACAGAGGCATTTGAGACTGATGAGTCTGCACCTACACTTAGATCACCTCAGACTTGGGTCCCTTTTTCTCAGACACGTCTCCGTAGGGCGACGAAAGCATATCAGAACTTGAGGTCACCTATGTCAGCATCCATAGAGGCACGCATTGCTGAGCATGTTGTCGTACCTATACCACCCACCAGCCCTGCCTATGACCGGGCACCACTAGGTCATAGGGTATCTATGATTCATATGAGAGATGACATACCCGAGGAGGACATGCCACATCGGAGGAGATTTGTACTTACTGCTCCCCCACCTGGGTGTGACATAGCAGAGAGTTCTGCTGCCTAGCTCTGCAAACCACCTAAAGCATTATGAATTATTAATTTTGATACGTTGAGCAGGACAGTGTTTGATTCGTAGTCCTGGTTTATGAAGCCTGACTAATTCTAGAGCTAGCTGACAGAGTAGAGTATGTTGGTTATGTTAAGCTTTACAGTCTTTCTAAGCTATAGGAATACGACTTCCATTAGGAAGTCAACTTGAAGGATCAGCTACTCGAAGCTACATGTTTCGTAAGCAAGAGAGTGAGGATTTTCTATACACAATCAATGAGCTCTGGCGGACGGACCGCATAACATGTAGACTCGAGATGGATTAGTGAGAGGCCAGGACTGCTTACAGACAGGAGTGCATGAGGTACGCCAGCTGTACCTTAGTTCTGAGGCTCGAAACAGGGGCATAATTGCAGACTTGAGACACTATGAGACTCAACATTAGTCGTGTAGTGGCATGCGGCCAGAGAGCCCTGAGATATCCCAGGCATACAGATGATGCTACCCATGTACCTATAGGCTAGAGCTCAGTTGATATGGTGGAGACACCAGCATAGTCTGTTAGTGTACTTTTCATTTCTAGCTATCTTGTAGTATGCTATTAATTTTATGGTACCTCCCACTAATAGACTCTAAGGCGTATTTTCATTTTCGTACTAGATCATTATTGGTCACTTTGTATCCAAACGAATCATGTACGATTCGACATTATATATGAAATTAGATGATTATTTGGTTGATTTCATTTCATTCATCTCCATTGGTGTTGGTGGGTGTAATTATTATTATAATATCCATTTGTATCGACATTGTAATTATATCTCACATACATTGTATTCTTGTGATTAGTAGAATCATGCTTGTAACAAGACAAGGAGCAAATGACGCCATGACTCCAGAATCCATTCAAGCTATGATCGATCGGGCAATCCAAAGAAACTCACCATACTGCACGATGATCAAGCCAAAATTCGGGGAGACCAAGAAGGCCTGTGCACCTGCACGTGTCTGTTTTTACACTGCTTTTGCATAAAATGCCAACCCAGAACTTCAAAGGAACTGAACGTTGTTGGCTTGGTCAAATGGCGTCAAAAAGATGGAATCGATATTTCACATTAGTGGTTGTGCCATTGACAATCAAGTGAAGTTCGCTACCTGCACTCTGCTAGGTGCTGCACTAACCTGGTGGATTGGCCATGAGAGAACCTTAGGTCATGATGCTGCATGTGCTATGACTTGGGAAACTCTCAAGAAGAAGTTGACGGACAAATATTGTTCAAAAGGTGAAATCAAGAAACTTGAAATTGAACTGTAAATCTCAGGTTCATGTGGAAACTATGTTGCCAGCCTATACGTAGCTTTGCCAAGAACAGCATTTTTTGATAGTCACCAAATTCTTGCTGATGATGACCGAAAAGAATTGACAAGCATCAGTGACTTCCTGATAACGATTCAATGGGAATGATCATGTCTGCAAGACCAAAACTCTTAATGATGCTATCTGAGTTGGCCAACGACTAGATGGATAAAAAACTACTGCTACTGTATGTAAATGGCATAAATGACAGACAAAGAAAAAGGCTGTATGAATTTCAAGAAACAGATCAACAACCCCACAAGAAGCAAAAGATTAGCTAAGGGCATACACAATTGCCCTGGTGAAAAACTTACACTGGAAATCTACCTTTCGCCAAGTTGGCAACTACAACCACACGGACATTGTGAACCCAAATGTAGAAACTACAAGAGTATGGTCATGCTACAATGATTTCGGTCAATACAACAATAACAACAATCAGACAAGATCAAAAGGCAAGCATGCTATGCAATGTAGTTAACACTATTCACATAAAGAATAAATATGCTCTAAACAGAATAACCGTGGGAATGGCACACTCAGGAAAGATTATTGCTTTGGAGGAAAGGCTAGCCCGAGACTCTAACGATCGTCATGTAGCGTTTCTCCTCGCTCACATTACGTTATGGTACAAATTTTGTTTTGAAACTGGTGCGATAGAGCTTGTAATCTAATACCTTTAGGTGCTTTGAATTAACATTACCCCCGCTAACGTAGAAAGTCATTATGGATGTAGAATTTGCAATGGAAAATCATAGGATTTAACACCATAAATCGTGGATCACGTCTAACCTTCATGAACCACCCTTCTACATCGACTTGATTCGGTCCCACTCGTAGTTTTTACATTCAATTATTAAATGGACAGGTTAACAAATATCAGGATAGATCCCTTGTGACAGAATGATTATGCGAGTTCCTTTTCGGAAGGGAGATTTAATTTTTCAGTTCAATGGCAACCAACCAGAGGGAATAATCCGACTGAATAGTCATTTGCATAGCACTAAAGTACAAAGATTTATTTGTGTCAAAGGGATGTGAAGTCTTTTTGCACACATTGACCACGAATTAAAGCCAAAGACAAGTCGGAAAAGCGACTTGAGGACGTGCCAATTGTCAGAGACTTTCCTGAAGTTTTTCCTGAAGACTTGTCGGGTATTCCACCAGGTCAACAAGTAGAGTTCCAAATTGATTTGGTACCAAGTGCTGCACCTGTGGCACGGGTGCCTTATCAGTTGCACCATCCGAAATGAAGGAACTGATAGAACAACTTCAAGAACTATCAGACAAAGGATTTATAAGGCCTAGCTCTTCACCCTGGGGAGCTCCGGTCTTGTTCGTTAAGAAGAAAGACGGATCATTTCGCATGTGCATCAATTATCGTGAACTAAAAAAGGTAATGGTGAAGAACTGTTACCCACTTCCTAGAATTGATGACTTGTTCGATCAACTTCAAGGGTCAGGCGTCTACTCGAAAATTAACTTACGATCAGGCTACCATCAGTTGAGAGTTCGCGAAGAAGACATTCTTAAGACCTCGTTTAGGACGCGTTATGGGCATTATGAATTTCAAGTAATGCCTTTTGGTTTGACAAACGCACCGGCGGTATTTATGGACCTCATGAACCGGGTGTGCAAACCTTATTTGGATAAGTTTGTGATTGTCTTTATCGACGATATACTAATTTATTCAAAGAACAAAGAAGAGCATGAAGAGCATCTCAAATTAATTTTAGAGCTGCTTAAGAAAGAGGAGTTGTACGCAAAATTTTCCAAGTGTGAATTTTAGATTCTAAAAGTACAGTTTCTCGGACACATGATTGATAGCAAAGGCATTTACGTAGACCCAGCAAAGATCTAGTCGATTAAAGATTGGGCATCTCCTAAGAGTCCAACAGAGATCCGCCAGTTTTTAGGACTCGCCGGTTACTATAGAAGATTCATTGAAGGCTTTTCCAAGATCGCAAAACCAATGACTAAGCTGACTCAGAAGAATGTGAAGTTTGACTGGGAAGAGAAGGAGGAAGCCGCATTTTAATTGATTAAACAAAAGTTGTGTAGCGCACTCATTTATCACCCAGGAAAAGCAAACATTGTTGCTGATGCTTTGAGCAGGAAAGAACAGTCTAAACCTTTAAGGGTCCGAGCCTTAGTCATGACTATTGGCTTGAACCTCCCCAAACAAATCCTAAAAGCTCAAACTGAAGCATTAAAACCTAAAAACCTCACTGCTAAAGATGTTGGAGGTATGCTCTGACAAGACCTTACAAAGGAAAGGTTGAAACCCCGTGCGGACGGAACTCTATGTTTAAATAACAAAAGTTGGTTACCGTGTTACGATGACTTAAGGACTCTAGTCATGCACGAGTCTCGTAAGTCAAAATATTCCATTCATCCGGGTTCAGACAAGATGTACCAAGACTTAAAGCAGTTGTATTGGTGGCCTAACAAGAAGGCGAATATTGCCACATATGTTAGCAAGTGTCTGACTTGTTCTAAAGCCAAAGCAGAGCATCAAAAACCTTCTGGTTTACTAGTCCAACCGGAGATTCTAGAGTAGAAATGGGAGAAAATCACCATAGATTTCATCACTAAACTCCCTAAGATGACAAACGGTTATGATACCATTTGGGTGATCGTTGATCGTCTTACAAAGTCTGCTCACTTCCTACCGATGAGGGAAACAGATCTTATAGAGAAGTTAATAAAGCTTTACATGAAGGAAGTAGTCACCCGACATGGTGTGCCTATTTCTATTATCTTCGATCGTAATGGTAGATTTATGTCACTATTCTGGCAAGCACTTCATAAGGCTTTGGGAACCCGATTGGACATGAGTACGACCTATCATCTCGAAACTGATGGTCAAAGTGAAAGAACTATCCAAACTTTTAGAGGACAAGTTACGCGCTTGCGTGTTAGACTTTAGGAAGAATTGGGATAGACATTTACCGTTAGTGGAATTCTCTTACAACAACGGTTACCATACCAGCATAAAGGCTGCACCATTTGAGGCATTGTATCGGCAAATGTGTCGATCACTCGTATGTTGGGCAAAAGTTAGAGATGCTCAGCTTACTGGTCCTGCAATAATTCATGAAACCACCAAGAAGATCATCCAAATCAAAAGCAGAATCCAAGCCACCTGTAACCGACAGAAGAGCTATGCAAACATTAGACGTAAACCAATGGTATTTCAAGTTGGTGATAGGGTCATGTTAAAAATTTCACCTTAGAAAGGAGTTGTGCATTTTGGCAAAAGGGGGGAGTTAAACCCAAGGTATGTCGGCCCATTCAAGGTGATCAAGAGTGTCAGAACTGTTGCCTATAAACTTGAGCTACCATAACAATTAAGTCGAGTTCATAACACGTTTCACGTGTCAAATCTAAAGAAGTGTCTATCCGTTGAATCACTTCTGATTCCGTTGGAAGAACTACGTATTGATGATAAACTCCACTTTGTGGAAGTGCCAGTGGAAATTATGGATCATGAAATCAAACAATTGAAGAGGAGTTGCATTCCCATCATTAAGGTTAGATGGAACTCTAAACGAGGTCCTGAGTTTACCTGGGAATGAGAGGATCAATTCAAGCAGAAGCACCCACATCACTTCACCAAGACTGCAGCGTCGTCAAGTGCCGCGACTTAAGCCTTGAGGACAAGGCTCATTCAACGAGGGGAGACTATAACACCCTCTATTTTCAGGTCATATTACAATTTCAATTATTTCATTTTCCTTTTACTTATAGGGTTTTGCGTGTTTACTCTCGATTTAAATCGTCTAGTTAAAAATCTAATGCGTAAATTTTACCAAGAATTTTAATGAAAGGACTAGTAACATGTTTCCTAGAGATTTAGTTATCGATCCCTCTACAACTTAGTAACCACAAACAAATACATTCTATTTTTTTTCTCACCACAACTTAGTGTCACTACTAATAAGTAAACAAAAACCAAACATTGTATTCTTTCCTTGTTTTCAAATAATGCACAAGCAAATTTCCTAAACCATAAAGCCTAATTCAAGAAACAAAATTATGCACACTTATAAAAGCAAGGAAAGAATTCATGTATACCAACTTCACAAAAATATTTGCATTTGTTAAAATTAGATAAGATATACAAAGACCCATTCCTTCTATAACTCTTCTACCCATTGGATAAAGCCCTAGGTCCTTTTATAAAAACCCACAAACTCGCATGATATCTTGGCCTAGCTTTCTGTTGCTTCTGCGTCCCTCAATACCCCAACAGTACTCACCTTTAATTCAATATACATTGACCATTTACAAGTCCCAAATATCCTTTACCATGTAAGTGTTTACACAAGCACATGACTTAAGGATGAGTTACTATGCATGCCAAGTTATGCTAGTACAAGAAGACTTGCATTCTTCTTTGCAAACACAGAGAACACAAACACAATCCCAGTACCATCATACTCTCTTCACTTTGGTTCTTC
>BQNB010035058.1:29131-45468 GCA_026074375.1 Tanacetum coccineum
AGATTACCAAAGAGTGGTAACCAGCTTCGGTTCTTAATACAACGAGTTCCATCAGGACGTATTTCAAATGCTTTATCCATTCCTCGTAAGTTTTCAGCCTTGATGTTTTCTTCTTTGAGTGCTTCGGTTTGAGCTTTAAGAATTTGTGAGGGTAAGTTTGGATAAATGGTCATAACTAATGATCTAACTTGGAGTGGTTTGATTTGTTTCTTCCGGCTTAAGGCATCTGCTATAACATTCGCCTTTCCAGGATGGTAGCGAATTTCACAATCGTAATCTACAAGCATTTCTAACCAATGGCATTGTCTCATGTTCAACTCTTTCTGATCAAGGATATGCTAAAGACTTTTATGATCAGTGAACATAGTACACTTTGTACCGTATAGGTAGTGTCTCCAAATTTTAAGAGCGAACACAACTGCTCCTAATTCGAGATCATGAGTGGTATAGTTTTCTTGATGAGGTTTGAGTTGTCGGGATGCATATGCAATAACCTTCTCTCTTTGCATTAACACCGCTCCCAGACCTTGATGAGATGCATCACAGTAAACAACAAAATTGTCGTTTTCTTCTGGTAATGGTAATTGGAAATCTGACTCTTGATCTTCGCCCCAAATATACTTCTTGTTTTTCTGGGTTAATTCAGTCAAAGACTTTGCAATCTTCGAGAAATCTTTAATAAATCTCCGATAATAACCCCAAGGAAAATTCAAAGTCAACCCCGACAAAAGTCAAAGGTCAAGTCAAAGCCGAAATCGAAGAAATGATAAATGGGCCCACCCGTACCCATCTAATGGGCCGGGTCAACCCATTTATACATTATGAAGACCAATGGGCCCAAAATTCCTTTTATTACAACCGGCCCAAAGTAAAATCCAAAAGGCCCAAGTCATTAAACCCCGTTAACCCATCAAAAGCCTTTAACCCTAACTTTCGTTAGTCACAAGGACCATCATTGCAATGAAACAATACACGTTGGGGGACTGAATTTGCCTAGCCACCAAGAAGAATAACACCATAAGGACTAGTGATGTAATCAATGTATATAAGATGGAGACCAAATCCTGTTACACTCCTAAACTAACACCTCTGTACCCTTATAACAAAATTTCCTGCCACAAATCCACTATTTTATCTCCCCTGCCCCCCCCCCCCCCACCTCGTTTACTGTTACTTCCAGCCAAAACCATCACTATCCCATCCATCCCCACCCCATGACACCTTGGCAATCCCCCTCAACACCATTGGTTGGTGAAAAAGACAAAACATCAATGGACATGATCATTTTACTTGGGCACAAAGGCAATTGGATGGCTAAGATTGGTTTTTGATCTCTTTCACACAACAAAAACACTCCTTGAAGTACTCAGTGAAGAAACTCACCAAGAGGACTCAAGACTTAATATAAATAGTAGGCTAGTTAGCTTATTTTACTCTTGTCGAATTTTTGTCTAAGTCAAAAGCTTGTAAACAACAATTTGTACCATTTTTATTAATGCAATTTACTTTTCATGTCATTTTAATATCTGTTATTTAAATACCTGCACTTTAATTTTTCAAGTTAATTTTCAAGTTTTAATTTAATCATTGTCATTTTACTTTTATTGTCATTGAACTACTATCTTTAAGCTACTGTTTAAGCTTTTGAAACATCAAAAGCTTTTATAAAAGTCTGTTTTCATTTATGTCTTAAAAAAATCAAAAATCACAAAAAAAGGTCACCCCTCAAATACCTCGGCTTATTGGAAGAAAAGCTAGCCTTGGAAGAGCTTTTAAGACCCCACTAGCTTGTCTTTGACAAGCTAGAGCTTGTAGAATCCTTTGTTTGCCCTGTTTTGAGCAAGGGTACTTGTGAGTTTTCCTAATTTTTCCATTTTCTTACTTTTTGCTTATTTACTGTTCTTATGCTTATTGGTGCTTATTTCCTGCTTTGTTGTGCTTATTTATGTACTTTTATGCTTACTAGTCTTTACTTGTTGCTTTGATGTTATTTATTTGAGTTTTATGCAAATCTGCCTTATTTGCCTTGTAAACTGCTTATTTCCTTTTTGCTTATTTAAGTGCTTTTTCCTTTACTTTTTATACTTAATATTGCTTAACTGTACTTGCTTGTTGTCTATTTTCCATTAACCTAGCTTAAATCTCCTTGAATCTGCCTTAAAATTTGATATTAAAAACTTAAAGGGGTGTTTGGGTCAAGGGTTAAAGTGGGTAAAAATCTGGTTTAAAAACCATTGGGTCACCTAGTCATCTTTAACAAGCAATATTCTAGGTGTTTTGAATATGTTTTTCTTGGTTTCTAAGTTTAAGAAGTTGTTTTTAAGGTTTCTCTAAAAATCCCTTTGAAACTGTGGTGATAAATTGTCCACAAGAGCTTATTGGATTAAGCTTTCAAAAACTGCTTTTAAAGGTTGTTTTAGTGTTGTTTCTTAGTGTCTAAATGCATTAGATTAGAGTCCTTTAGATTTTCTTGTGTTTTGTTAATTTCTGTCAAAAACTTTGTTAAGTCATTTTCCAGTTTTAAATCCCCTTTTTCAAATCCTTTTATCAGATAGTTAAAAGTGTTTTTAGCATTTCAAACTTTGAGCATAAGCTCATTGGAAGACAAGCTTAATCTGTTTTAACTTAGATTTTGATTTTAAGCTTATTTGTTAGCTTATTCTAAGGCCTACTTATTGCTGGTTGCTTTTCAAGAAAACCAAAAATTGCATACTCTTTGTGAACAGCCTTTCTAATAAGCCCTTTTCATAGCTTAGTTTTATTTCAAACTGTTTTCCAATTGCTTATTCTTGTAGCCACTTGGACAGACTTTAAGATAGTACAAGCCCCAAAGCCATAAGGATCCTTTTAGGGCTTAAAAATAAGCCCTAAAGGTGCCTCCCTAGACTGTTTGGTCTGCCAGTTTGTGCTTAATAGCTTATTGCCTTTTCTAGCTTTTCTGCCCAATTTCCTTGCTTAATTTTTGTTTCTTATGCTTATTAGGAGTAGTTGATTAGCTGTTTGTGCTTATCTTTGATTTTCCATAGCTTATTTGAGCTTAAGAAGCCTAACAGTTAGCACATTTAGCCCTTTTATGTAAATTAGCATATTTGTCACTTTTAGTTTGCTTATTTAAGTTTATTTTTAAGTTTTGCAAAAACTCACTTTTTTAAAGTTTCTTGTTTTTGTCTGTTTTATATTTTTGCAAAAAGAAAAATTAAAAAAAAAATATCGATAATTTAATTTAAAATTATTTAATATTTAAATTATAATATTAAATAAAATAAAAAATAAAATATTAAAAAATTAATAATTTATTATTTAAATAAATTATATATTATTATTTTAAAATTTATTATTATTTATTAAATTATTATTTTAAAATAAATATTAATATATTTATTAATATTTTTAAATATAAAAAATTTTAATATATAAATTGTTTATATAAATTATATTATGTAATAATTATTAAATTTTTAAAGAAAAAAAAAAATAATTTAATAAATATATATTATATTTATAATTATTTAAAATTTAAATAATATTTTTATTATTAGTATTTAAAAAATATTTTTTTTTAAATATTATTAATTAATATAATTTATTTATAAATTAATTTTATTTAATTTTATTTTATTTTTATATAATAACATTTTAATTTTTATTTATTATATAAAAGATTAAATTTAATTTTATTAAAATAAATTTATATTTTATAAATAATATTAATATATATATATATTTATATAAAATTATTATATATAAATAATATATATTTAATTTTTTTAAGATAAATAAAAAAAATAATAAAATTAAAAAATAAAAATAATTAAAAAAAATTAAAAATAATAAATAAAAAAAAAAAAAAAAAAAAATTATTATAAAAAAAAAAATTAAAAAATAAAAAATAAAAAAAAAAAAAATAATTAAAAAAAAAAAAAAAAAAAACGAAATTATAAACAAAAAAAAAAAAAAAATAAAAAAATAAAAAAAAAAATATAACATAAAAAAAAAACAAAAAACAAAAAAAAAAAAAAATAAAAACAAAAATAAAAAACAAAAAAAAAAAAAAACAAAAAAAAAAGCACACAACAAATCACAAAAAAAGAAAAAAAACAAAAACACACAACAACAAAACAAAACAAAAAAAAAACAAAAAAAAACAAAACAAAAAAAAAAAAAAAAATTAAAAAAAACAAAAAAAAAAAAAAAAAGAAATAAAAAAGCAAAAATATAAAAAAAAAAAAAAATAACAAATATAAAAAAAAAAAGAAAAAATAAAAAAACTTATAACAAAAAACAAGAAAAAGAACAAACAAAAGAAAAAAACATAGAAACAAAGAAAAAAATACTAAAAAAAAATGAAAAAAAAAAAAAAAAGAAAAAAAAAAAACAAATATAAAGAGAATGGGGGGGGGGGGGGGGGGGGGGATAAGGTAGATAAAAAAAAAAAAAAAAATTTAGAAAAAGAAAGTAAAAATAAAGAAAAAAAAGAGGGAAATAAGGGGGAGAATAAGGAAGGAAAGAAGGGAAAAAAAAAGGGGGAAAAAAAATAGAAGGCGGGGATAGGGGTAAAAAGGGAATGGAAAAAAGAGAACGGAAAATACGTAAAAAAAAGGTGGGCGGCAGGCGAAGCGAGGGGGGGAATAACGCAAGATGAAAAAAAGAAAACGGGGGAGGGGGAGGTAAAAAAGAGATTATAAAAGGGGTAAATAGTGATATGGAGGGGGGAGGGGGGTGAGGGAGGAGGAGAAAAGGAGGAGGAGGAAAGGGGGGGACGAAAGGGGGAGAAGGGAGAGGGGGAAGAGTGATGAATATGGAGAGGGGGAGGCGGGGGAGTGATAGAGGAGATTAATTGGTAAGAGATGAGAATAAAACTAAACTAAAAGAAAGGAGAATAAAAGAAATGACATGAGTTACACAGATAAAAAAAAAATTAAATTAATTTTTTGGTCAATATAAATATAAATATAAAATTTTAAATATAAAATATTTAAAAAAAATTGAAATAAAAAAAGAATCAGATTTAAAAAAAAAAAGTAAATTAAAAAAAACAAAATATATATCTAAATTAAACATAATTGTAATTAAAATATATTAAAATTAGGGAAATAAAGAACAACAAAAAAGAAAATATATTATATAGTATCCAATTTAAAACATAATAAAAATAAAATGAAAAAGAATATAACAATATTAATGGGGGGGAGGGAAAATAATATTATATATCATAAATAATATAGATTTATTTTTTATATGCGGAGCATTAAATATAATAATATTTTAATTTATATTTGTTATAAAATATATTTTTAATAAATATTAAAAATAGGGGTGTTTTAATTATTAAATAAATTAATTATATTATAAGATATTAATAAATATAATTTAATAATATTAATAATTTTATTATAATAATTTAATTATTTATATATAAATTTTTTTTATATTGTAGTTTTTTAATGTTGGATAAATAGAAAAGTATTTAATAAATAAGTTTATTTTTTTAATATTTAATAAAAAATATATTTATAATAACAATATAGATAATTAGTAGATAATTTTAAATATTTGGTGAAAATTTACGGTGGGTTATTTTAATAAAAAAATTAGATTATATGAATTTAAGTTAATATTTATTTATAATTAGAAATAGGTGATGGTATTAGAATGGTTTGGGGGTATGGATTTTTTGTAAATAAATGATTTATGGATAATTTAATATAGTTTATTGATTTGATTGTAATTTTTTTTTAAATAAGTTAGTATTAATTTTTATAATTAATATTAGTTAAATGGTATGTTTTTTAAGAATTTGAATGTTATAAATTTAGAGTTAATGTTTTAAATTTTATTTTTTGTTTTATGATGTGTTAGTATTATATTTAGGATAATTGATTAGTTTTTTAAAATGGTAATGGATATTAATATATTTTTTTATGGGGTGGAAAAATTTGATTAAGGGTAAAATAATTATTATTAATAATATATGGTTGGATATAGTTTAATAATTATATTAAATTATAAAGGTTTTAAATTTATTTTATTAATATTTGTATTAATAAGTATATTATTAATAATAGAATATATTTAATGTTGTATTAGGGTTATGGAGGATTTGGGGAGGGAGTGGGGGGGGGGGGTTTGTTGGTTGGGTTTGGATTGGTATTAGTGGTTTATATATGATTTAGATAAGATGTTGTTGGGGGGAAGGGGGGGGGGGGGGGGGTGGTGTTTATATTAGTATAATTATTTTTTTTTATATGTGGGGGTATTAAGATATTATTTATTATTATAATTTAATTAATTATTTTAATTTTAGGGTATATAAAAAATAGGTTGAAAGGTGGGTTTTTTATTATAGGAGGGGGGGGGGGTAATATAAAGGGTTTTTAGATTTTTAATTTTTAAAAAGTTTATTTTTTTATTTATTTTTAAGTGAAATGTGGTAATTTTAATAGTTAAAGTTTTGAATAAAAATAGATTATTGGGGGGAGATGGTTGTATTAAGTAATTATAAATATTATTTAGTGATATTAAAATAATTATTTTAAAATTTATAATTGTATGATTAAATATATTTTTATATATTAAGAAGGTTAAGAGTTGTCTAAGATGATGTAAATTTAAGGTTAAAGATTGTTTAATTTAAGATGTTTTTAAGTTAGTAGTTTATTTAAATAGAGTATATTATTTAACGTGTTAAAAATATTTTTTGAGAGCAGTGTTATTAAAATTAAATAAAGGACGAGTAGGTTTATTTATATAGGTGTAAATGCTTTAGGGGGGGATATATTTATGTTTTATTTTATTAATTAGAATATATAAAAGGGAGTCAGTGTAATAAAAAATTTAATTAATATTAATATTATTTTTAAATATAATATTAGAAGAATTATACGTGGGGAGGAGGGAATAATTAAATTAATTTTAAATTATTTTATTAAATAATTTATATTTTAATAAAATTAAATTTATAATTTTAAATAAAATTATAAATATAATTTTAAAAAATATATATAATTTAATATTTATAATATAATAATTTATTTAAAATAAAAAAAATAATATTAATTAAAAATAAATTTTTTTATATAAAAATTCCTATAATTAATAAAAAATATAATATTATAAATAATATAAATATATTAAAAAGTAAAAATATAATTATATTATTAAAATAATATAATTGAATAATATAATTATTATCAATATCAGAACAATAAAAATAATTTAAAAATAATATATTAAATATCTATATATATATTTTAAAAAACAATTATTTTTTTTAAATATATCTATATTTAAAAAATATATTTACTATATATAAAATATAAAAGTAAAAAAATTTAAAACTTAATATAAAACAACATATTAAATAATAATTTAGATTTTAAAATAAAATTTAAGAATATTTATATTTTATTAATTTTAATAAATATATTTAATAATTTTTTATTTATAATTAAATTTTTAATAAATATATAGAATATAATAAATTAATATTATAAATTAAATAAAAGAATATAAAGATTATATTATATAATTTTTTTATAATAAATATATATTAAAGAATAAAATATTTATAAATATATAAATATTAACAATTTGTTAAATATAATAACAACATATAATATACAATTATAGAGATTTTATTAATAAATAAAAAAATTTAAATTTAAAAAATTTAAAAAAAAAATTTTCAAATAAATATAAATCATCATTTTATTTTTAATATAAATACAATAATATATTTTCAGTAAATTTTAAATTTATATTAGTAATAATATTATATTATTAAAATAAATTTAATTAATATATAATAAAAAATTATTAATAAAATATAGTTTTAATTAAATAAAATTTAAATATAAAATAAATATTATAATAAATATAACAATAAATAAATAAGTAATATACAATTTTTTATATATTAAATAGTAATAAATATTATGTTTATAAAATAAATATAATAAAATTTCTTATATATAAATATATTAATAAAAAAATATTATATACTTAAAAAATATTAAATAAATATAATTATTAATATTTTAAATATTAATTATTATATAAATTTTATAATAATAACATTAAATTTATATTTCAATAAATAAATTTAATATAAATATATTTTATAAAAAGAATAAAAAATAAGTTAAATAAAAGTAAAATTATTTATAATAAATAAATAATACAAAAATAAAAAAATATCTTAATAAATAAATAAAAAATATAATTTATAAATTAAAATTAAAGATTTTTTAAAAAAAAAAAATATTCTATTTATTAAATTATATATATAATAATTAAATTATAAAAAAATTATATTAAATTATATATATATATATAGTCAATTATAGAATAAATATAAATATATATTTTAATTAAATAAATAAAAAAATTAAATGATAATCATTCAAAATTAAAAATAATATAATTTCAAATTATAAATATATCAATTAAAATATACTTAGAAATTTAATTATAATTAAAAAATACAACCAAATACAAAAACCAACAAATAACATATACTCCAATACATTAATACATTCAAATAACACAGATATTAGTAATCAGATTAAAAAAATAAAAAAATACAACAATTAAAAAATATATAATATAAAATTAATTAAAATAAAATAAAAAAAATAACTTTTCCAACAATAAAAAAATCAATCTAACTAAATAAAAAAAATTAAATAATTTTTTAAATTAAAAAATAATCATATATTATTTCAAAATTTAACAACCACATATAAAACATAATATAAGGAATTATAAAAAAGTAATAATTTATAATATAAAAAATTTATAACTCGAAATAATTAAAAATAAAACATATATCTAAATATTTAAACATTATATAATCAAATGATTTTTAAAAACAATAAAAAATCTTATCAAATTCAAAACGAATTTTAACACCAGATCAAAAAAAATAAAAAAATATATTATAATTAAATAAAAAAAATAACAACAATTAAAACCAGAAAAATAAATCCAAATTAAATAATAATACTATCAAAAATAAATTAAATAAACTTAAACACATAAATCAATTTCTAATTAAATAAAATTAAAATAAAAATAAAAAATAAATTAATTATAAAGAAAATATATTAAAAAAAATATTAAAATTAATAAAATTATAATTAAAAAATAAATCATTATTTACTATAATAAAAAATATCAATAATATAAAATAAACAAAAATTACTATAAAAATTAAAAATATTAATTATAAAACACAAAATAATACAACATACAATATAAAAAACTCCATGCCAAATACTATTAAAAAATATAATATACCATCTTACAAAAACCCACATTCACACAAATAAAATTAACTAATAAAAATAAAACAAAGAACAACATACTATTCAAAAAATTTCAAAAAAATACCCCCCTCCATTCATATCTCAAATAACAATAAAACAAATAAAATATAAAAATCTATAAATATAATTATATTCCTATTAACAACACATGAAATCCCCAAAGCACTCACCATAACAACAACTCTAATACTAAACCATACACAATTAGAAAACATAACATAGAACAAATATTAACTTCCATAAAAATAATAAATTAACCCAAATAAATTAAAACTACATACCAAACAAAACCAAAAAACACCAAACAAAACACAAATCTTAAAAAAAATAAACGTTTCCAATATAAAAAATACAAATATTACATCACAAAAATCATATTTAAAAAAAAAATCAATAATTATTAAATAATAATACCAAACAACACAAATATATAAAAATAAAAATATTAAAAAATCATACAACAAATAAATATTTTGAACAATTACAATTAACAAAATTAAAAAAATAAAATATAAGATAAATAAAAATAATAAAATTACATAACTAAAATAAAATAGCAACCATCACACTAATAAAATTTATACAATATTTTAATATCATAATAAATATATTATATAAAATATATTCACAAATAAAAAAAAAAAAGTACTGAAAACACAAACATAAAATAAAATACCAAAAAAAATCCTAACAATAACACACACTAACCTAACAACAACTACTAAAAACTTAAAAATACACAATCAATCAAAATAAAAAAAATTTACTAATATAAAAATCAACAAACTAAAACAATACTCAAATCATCAAATACACATCATAGACACCCTATAAATTTCAAACATTACACAGACCATTTCCATATTTAATACAAAATACTACATTCCACTAATAATTTACACTTTTATTAAAATTAATCTAAACAACATCTATTTAAATAATTAACACACACAATTAACTCATAATTAAACTAACTTCATAAATCACCAAAACAAAACAATATCAACAACCCACTCCACCTAAATAACAAATCCATTAAACTAATCAAACAACAAACTATTTCAACCTAAAATAACTTACAACAATAACATAAAAAACAAAAAATACAAATTATAAACAAATATAAATCCACAAACAAAACCAAAATCAAACAACAACTCAACACCATAAACTCAAAAAATTCTCACCTTACACACATACAAACACTCTATAAATAACATACCACACAACTCAATCAACTAAAAAATACCTTAAATAAATATATAAATAGATATATAGCACCCTAATAAATATTTAACATATATTTACAACCCAAATTCAAAATAAAAATTATAAAAAAATTAATAAGATATTAATACTATATAAATAATATAGATAAACTAAATAAAATAAAAAAATTTAATTACTAATATTATATAATAAAAAAAACTATAAGTACCAATATATAATTATTAATTAAAATATAAAACAATAAACAATAAATACATATAATAACTCTTAAATCACAAATAACTCTAATCAATTCTCAACAAACTATATCAAATACAATAAATATAACTGTATAACCATTTAAAATAAATAACTAAAACTAAAACATATAGATCATTAATTAAATGTAAATTAATATAAAAACTCAAATAAAAAAAAAAAAAAATAAAAACCTAAAATTAAAACAAAACAAATAAAATACATATACATTTACAACTCATATATAAACAATAAATAACAAATTATTAATTAAATTACACATATCTAATATTATATTAATTAAAACCTAAATATAGAATAATCACCAAGCAACATAACTAACTAATTGATAACATCACAATCAAAAAAAACCAAAAATAATAAAGTTAATTATAAAAACAAAGAAAAAACAAATATAACCAAATAAAATAACCAATTACTTAATTAACTAATCAAATTACAACAATAAAAATTTAAAACAAGAAAACTCCGTACTTCGGTCACAAACGTTGGTCTTGGCCATTTGGTGATAGCCTCAACCTTCGCCGGATCCATAGTGATTCCTTCTGCTGAAACAATGTGACCCAGAAATGCCACCTTACTTAACCAAAATTCGCACTTGGAAAACTTGACATATAATTTCTCTTGTCGTAAAATCTGTAGCACAGTGCGGAGGTGCTCTTCGTGTTCCTCCTTAGACTTAGAGGAAACCAGGATATCATCAATGAACACGATGACGAACTTGTCCAAGAATTCATGAAAAACTCGGTTCATCAAGTCCATAAATACAGCTGGAGCATTCGTGAGACCAAAAGGCATAACCAAAAGGCATAACCAAAAGGCATACAGCTGGATTTGGTAAGGCGATCGACAATGACCCAGATTGTGTCATGTCCGTTTGATGTTTTAGGCAGTTTTGAAATGAAATCCATTGTGATCTCTCCTATTTCCACATAGGAATCTCCGGTTGTACCTGTAAGCCGGATGGCTTCAGACATTCTGCCTTGACTCTAGAACATGTTAAACATTTGTCAACATATTCAGCGATGATTGCCTTCATGTTAGACCACCAATAGAGTTTCTTAAGATCCTGATACATCTTGTCAGAACCCGGATGAATGGAATATTTTGATTTATGGGACTCATGCATGATCAAGTCTCTCAGATTACCAAAGAGTGGTAACCAGCTTCGGTTCTTAATACAACGAGTTCCATCAGGACGTATTTCAAATGCTTTATCCATTCCTTGTAAGTTTTCAGCCTTGATGTTTTCTTCTTTGAGTGCTTCGGTTTGAGCTTTAAGAATTTATGAGGGTAAGTTTGGATGAATGGTCATAACTAATGATCTAACTCGGAGTGGTTTGATTCGTTCCTTCCGGCTTAAGGCATCTGCTACAACATTTGCCTTTCCAGGATGGTAGCGAATTTCACAATCATAATCTGTGAGCAATTCTAACCAATAGCGTTGTCTCATGTTCAATTCTTTTTGATTAAGAATATGTTGAAGACTTTTTTTATCGGTGAAAACCGTACACTTTGTGCCATAGAGATAGTGTCTCCAGATTTTAAGAGCGAACACAACTGCTCCTAATTCGAGATCATGAGTGGTATAGTTTTCTTCATGAGGTTTGAGTTGTCGGGATGCATATGCAATAACTTTCTCTCTTTGCATTAACACTACTCCCAGACCTTGATGGGATGCATCACAGTAAACAACAAAATCATTGTTTCCTTTTGGTAATGCTAAGATTAGAGCTTCACAAAGCTTCTATTTTAGTAATTGGAAAGCCGACTCTTGATCTTCGCCCTAGATATACTTCTTGTTTTTCTAGGTTAATTCAGCCAAAGACTTTGCAATCTTCGAAAAACCTTCGATGAATCTCCGGTAGTAGCCGGCAAGTCCTAAGAATTGACGTATTTTTGTGGGCGTAGTAGGAGATGCCCAATTCTTAACTGCTTTAATCTTGGCGGGGTCAACATGAAGTCCTTGACTATCAATTAAGTGTCCAAGAAATTGCACGATATGAATCCAGAAATCACACTTGGAGAACTTGGCATACAACTTCTCTTTCTTGAGTAATTCTAGGATTATTCTCAGATGATTTGCGTGCTCTTCTTTGTTACGAGAGTAGATGAGAATATCATCGATGAACACTATCCCAAATTTATCCAAGTATGGTTTACACACACGATTCATGAGATCCATGAATACAGTAGGCGCGTTAGTTAAACCAAATGGCATCACTTGAAATTCATAATGTCCGTATCTTGTTCTGAAAGCAGTCTTGGGAATATCTTCATCCCTGACTCTTAGTTGATGATAACCTGATCTCAAGTCGATCTTTGAGTAAACACTCAAACCTTGAAGTTGGTCAAATAAGTCATCGATCCTGGGTAATGGGTAACGATTCTTTACGGTAAGTTTATTCAACTCCCGGTAATCGATACACATTTTGAAAGATCCGTCTTTCTTTTTAACAAATAAGACAGGAGCTCCCCAAGGTGAAGTACTTGGTCGAATAAAACCTCGGTATGCCAACTCTTGAAGTTGGTTAGATAGTTCCTGCATTACTGAAGGAGCTAATCTATAAGGTGCTCGGGCTACAGGTGTCGCTCCTGGAATTAGATCGATTTGAAATTCTACTTGACGAACGGGAGGAAGGCCAGGTAGATCTTCAGGAAAAACTTTCAGGAATTCTCTGACTACCGGTATGTCTTCTAGTCATTTCTCGTCCGAATTCTTTTCCATTATTTGGGCTACGAAAACTTGACATCCCCTGGATATATACCTTTCTGTTTTTATACAGGATATGAGATTTAGTCGGGTATTACTTCGGTCACCTTGAATGATTAAAGTTTCACCGTCGATGGGAATGTGGACGACTTTCTCGTCATAAATGATCCTAGCATGATACTTGGATAACCAATCCATATCAATGACGACGTCAAAACTACCGAGTTTAATCGGCATAAGATCAATTTTGAAAGGTTAGTTTAACAAGGTCAGGATTGCACCCTGAATAACGGTGTTTGTGCTTACTAAGTTTCCGTCAGCCATTTTGATATCGTAAAAGGTATCTATTGTAATGGGTGGAATATTTAGCTTAGAGGCAAGAGATATGAATACGAAGCTTTTATCGGCTCCAAAATCAAATAATACTCTAGCTAGATGTTGGTTTAGAAGGAACATACCCGTGACTACATTCGGGTTTTGATGAGCATTCCTATCCCTTAGCATGTAGGCTCTTCCGTGGGCATTGTTGTTGGTGGTCTTTCGGCACTGATTTGCATAATGCCCTTTCTCTCCATAGGCATGGCAAGTAACTGTCACTGGTAGCAGATTACTTCCAGTGGTTGGCCCTTTGTTTCTGCAGTTCTTGGTCAGATGGCCCACCTTGTTACAAGTATTACACTTAACAGTGCAAAGTCCTGTGTGATGCAGAGTGATATCCATTATTTTCAGTTGGGGTGGCAGCATAAGCCTTGAAGGTTTCCTGTCTTCTGTTCTATTGTGGTTAGTGATTATTGTACCGGTTGTTGGTGTTACGGTAGTTGTTGTTATTATCATTGCGGTAGTTGTTGTTGTTGAAAGTTCTTCTGTCGTCAAACTTTTGTTTGTGATCACTTGATACTTGTACCGGAGTGTGCTTTGATACCTAATCCGTTAGCCTCTAGGCTATATTAATGGCTTCCTCTAGAGTTTGAGGTTTACAGGCGGTAACATTCCCTTCAATACTTCGAGGCAATCCCCCGATGAAAACTTCTATCATTTTCTCAGAATCTGGCACCATAGTGGGACACAAGGTTGCCAATTCCTGGAATCTTCTCACATATGTCTTGAGATCATTCCCCTTTACAGTCAGATGGTAAAATTTGTCTTCCATCTTCTGGACCTCAGTTCGAGGACAATACTTCTTTATCAAAAGCTTCTTGAATTCAACCCATGTAATCTTGTAAGCTTCTTCTATCCCAATAGGTTGGGCAAAAGAATTCCACCAGGATAGAGCTTCTTCAGTTAAAGTACCAGTAGCAAACTTCACCTTGCAGTCTTCAGTACAGTTGCTACGGGAAAACACTGATTCAGTTCTTTCAAACTAGCGGATGAGACCAATAGCGCCTTTCGTACCTTTGAAGTTGATAGGTTGGCAGCTCATGAACTCTTTGTAGCTACATTGTCTTGCCACAGGAGCTTCTCTTGGTCTGGTGGTATTATCAGTATTTGCCATGTTAGCGGCTTGTGCTTCCAGAGCTGCGGAAACACTATCAGCAACTAGTTTCTTGATGGCAGCCTGAGTCATGGCTGGTGCTTCAGATGTTGACGTCCTTTTGGGAGGCATTCTATCAACATAAGACAACACGTAATAAGAATGATATCATAAGTCTTAAAATGCAATGCTTATTTTTAAACTTTAAGCATTTTTAACAATAGTGATATTGAAATCATAGATACTTATTTGATATGAATTTTAACAAGTATCTGAAATATTAGATTTCTTAGGAATTAGTTTATTTTTTAGGGGTCACGGTAAGATTCATAATGATGGAGACTGAGATATAATATAGGGCATAGGATGAATATGAAACAACAAAGTACAACAGGATCACCATTATATTATATCATGAACAACTTGCCTTTGTACTGTACATAGTCAAAATTTAACAAATGTTGTTATTTATACCACACATCTCGTGGCTAGGTTCTAACGAAAGCTATAACTAGTATCTAATCTGGTAGTCCGATGGTCCTTCCTGGTTGTTCTTGAGTTCATAGATTTCATCTAGAAGACATTCCTTATCTGCCTGGTGACGAACCTGGATCTTTCGATAATTTGTTCTAGATTAGCAATCCTAAAGTGAGCCAGAGCAATCTTGTTGTTATTTCCCATTTGCTTTTTTCAAAGTTTAGTAATTTGAGTACGAGCCTCTTGGAGTTAAGTTTCAAGATTGTCGAAATCTTGTTATATGATCACCCGACCTTTTCCAAGACCTTCTATGTTGTCTTCTATATGTTCAATGCGTTCAAGAGAGTTCATCTAGGTGATTTAGAATTTCCTCAATTTGTTCCTTGTGACGTTCCAAACTTATCTTACGAAAGCTTTCTCCTATCTCAAATTCTTGAGGTAAGGTAGAACTAGAGGAGGATGATCGGTCACGACCTCATTTCTTTAGTGGCAATAATTTCTCAGGAAGAAAGATTTCTTGAGGATTAAATATTGGTGATAGAATTAAAGATGGAGGCACAATAGTTGGCGGTGGAATAGGTGATTCTTTAGCATAGTATGCATGCATAACCTTCATATAGGGGTCATTATGAAAAAGTAAAAGAGTTGGTGAAGCTATCGGAACTAAACCAAATAAGTTATTTGAAGAGCTAGAATTGTTTTTTCTTGGTGAAGCTGGGACATAGTCCGGGGAAGCTGGGATATAGTCTGGAAAGTTAGAGGAAAAAGCATCCTCAATATCGAAAGTAGGGTGGTTGGGAGAAGACATCACTTTGTTAACAACCCAGCGGTAAATAACATAAGTTATTTATATAATAGTATA